>JAKUCV010007782.1:0-119084 GCA_028386065.3 Turnera subulata | reverse complement strand
TTGGACGGGCTTGGATCCATAGTTTGCATTTATGCATACAGTGTATATGTGAGTTTCATAAGTCTTCCGCTGTGCATGTTTTCGCTATAATTGGGCCATTGGGCCGGATATGTTATTTATGTTGTTTACTGTTTTGGGCCGTTGGGCCCGAGTTATTATTGTTCACACTGTATGCTTGGGTTTATTTGGTTGGGTTGTCACAGTTCCGGCTTGTGTTTACTGTGTACGGTAAATACGGGTCGGGGCGTTTCATTTTGGTAGCGGAGCGGGCGTTAGGTCTTGTTGGGCAGTCTCTGTGTGTTTGTTATCCTGTTTGCATAGTTCGCTCCATTTATTTATTATTTTTTATCATTTTAGTTAGTGCATTATGGATCCAGTCAAGGGACGCCAGCTGTCGCAGAACATACACATATGAGGTAAATGATGCCATAATATGCAAAAATACGAATATTATTAATACTGATAATATTGGAAATACAAGAGAAATATTCCATTGATTTTTGATAAAAGGGAAATATTACATTAATTTTTGATATTTTATAAAAATAAGAAAATACATTTAACGGTTTGCAACGACGTTGACACGGAAGCTGTTTGCGTCACTGTTGACGTTGACCGTGACTCTGTCGCTCCACGAGAACCACATGTCGCCTCTGTCGCGCTGGCCAGGAATCTCGAACCGGTTAGCTTGAGGGAATCGGAGTGGAATCAGACCGTGATCGTCCCGTGGTTGCCACTGTGTCTCCGTCAGAAGAACCATGTTCGGCTTGTACTGGTTCTTCAAGTCCCTCAAAGTACGCGAGAATTCTTGTGCACCTCTAGCCACTCCTCTGCAGTTCCACACCAGTAGCCGTACCTTTGGCCAGGTTGGAGGTAGCCGAGTCATTCTGGGTATGCTCTGGGCTGTCATTGAGAGCTGGTAGTAAGCGCCTTGCTCCACAGTTTGGCAAGTGGACTCCAGGTTGAACTCTTGAAGCCTATACGAGATGAAGAACATCACGGAGTTTGCTGAGCCGTAGTATGAAGTCCTCAGTGTCCCATGGTCCTCTAGGAAGAACACCTCCTCCATGGGAGTGACGAAGAATCTTGAGGAGTAGAGCTCGTCGACAAAGACCAGGCGTGGCATTCTGCCAAGCTCGTTCGGTAGCTCTTCAGCACGTTCGTTGACCATGCTGTACGCCAGACGGTTTCTCCTGCCAAGGTTGGCACCTTCGACGAAGAAAACTGAAGATGGAGCAGGCATCTTGATTGGAACGTGTGTGATTCTGTTTTTGGAGCGTTGCGTTTTTGTTTTTCAGAATGGTTTGTTGCTTTAATGCTTTTGATAATTTACACATCACCGCTCCTTCTTTTATACACCTATGGGGAGCTTGTTTATTGTTTTCGATTTTCAAGATTTGCTTTTTGAATTTTACCGTTGTTGTATTTAATGCTTTGTCAATTTACGCGTTTTCCGGACCCATGCCAGAGTTTTTCAAGCTTTTCCTAACTCATGATTTCTTTCGCTCTGGCTACCCTGTCTTTTCTTTTTATGGTTTTACTATATTTTCTTGCATCTTTCACCACTTGCATCCGTGACCGTTGAGGTTGGACAGACGGGACCACACCTCGAGTAGAGTGCATGTGCGACAAGTTCACAGCTGTTCGGACATCGTGGAGAGATACGAGACGAGACAGATGTTTTGGCTCATGCGGAAATTGTGAACAAGTGGGTAACGTTTCTTTCGAGGGACACAGGACGCTCCCGTGATCATCGCCGTGTGAGTTAACGAAACGGACGCCACCGTTAGTGTACGTTACGTTTCTTGGGTTCGTGGATGTTTTCGTCCGATACGAGCACCGTTCATGACAATATATTTTGTTTTAATTTCTTTTTGTTTTGATTTTGTTAAACGAGTTTGTTTTTAATTTTCTTATATTTGATTTTATATTCTTATGGTTGATTTTTATTTTACTTTGAGATGTTTTATTTTTCCAATTAACATAAGATTTTATAACATAAGAGAGTTTTGATTTTAAAAGGAAATTTATTTTATTTATTTCATAAAGGATTACAACAGGAGAAGAGTACTCTACGGAGCTACTTGCTTCTCTAGATCTTTTACAAGATTTTTGACATTTTGCATGTGCGGAAACAGTTCCGCACACGCTAGTTCTATTTGCGCCACCGCCGAGCTGATCTTCTTCAGAGAGAAGTTCAGTTGCGTCAACTTCTGATGCGGAGTGCTGCTCTCAGCTACCGCCTTGCCCTTGCGATCTTCAGCTTTCTTGGGGACTCGCTTCTTCCGTCGTTTTGGGGAAACGACCATGTGCTCCTTTAGGCCGATGATGTTCGTCTTGAACCCGCTTCTTTGGAGGTTCTTCATCGGAGCTTGTTGGGAAAGCCTTGCCGCCGATGTAGCTGTTGTTCTCGGAGTCAGAGGTTGTTCGAGATCTTAGTGGAGAGTCCATGACTGTGTGTGAGTATGCCAGTCATGAGATTTGGTATTTATAAGCGGATGAGATGTCGCTTAAGGGTATAAGCGGTATCTCATGTTGAGGTTGGATACCTGACAGAGTGTGCCAGAAGCTTATCGTGGTAGGACCCACGAATAAGACGGAATTTCGGGGACGAAATTCTTTTTAAGGTGGGTAGTCTGTAACAGCCCGGGTAAAAATTTTGGATTTTTACCGGACTGTGAAAGTCTATTTACCGTGATTTACTGTTGAATTAATCTTGGGTAATTAATTCAAGGTAAATCGGGACTTGTCTTTCGAAACCGAGGGTTTTCCCGCGCTCGTGATTTTCCCGTGAATTTTTCGGAACTAAGTTGGTATTTTTCGGTTTTCGGAATTTCTCGGAAAATCACACCGGAAAATAACTAAGGAGGTATCGGTTATTTTCTGGTCCGGATCGGATTCGCCTGTAATACGGACGAATTGTATTATTTGATCATCACATGTATAATAGTATTTTTCTCAGTTTATAAGAAGAAGCAGACCGGTGGAGAAGGAGAGGAAGAGAGGAGGAAAAAAAAGAGAGAAAAAGAAAAAGAGAGAAAAGGAGAGGAAAAGAGAAAAAAAAGAGAAAAGAAAAAGAAAAAATAAGAAAAATAGAAAAAAAAAAGGAAAAACAGAAAAAAAAAACGAAGAAGTAATGAAAAAAAAAGAAAGAAGAAAGAAAAAGAAAAAAAAGAATTTCGGAAAATTAGAAAAATAGAAAGAAAAATGAGGAAAAATAGGAAAAAGAAAGGAAAAAAAAAGAAAAAAAAGAGTAACAGTGTCGTCACCTTCAACCGAGCCCCTGCACTGTTCACGTGTAAGAGTTCGGGCCGTCATCTCGCCGCACCGACACCACCACCGTGCTCGCAAGGCCGACGCGACCTCACCCCCGTCGCCCGCAAGTTGTCCCGTCGCCGGAGCCGCCGTCACGCGCCAACGACCCGTCGACAGACCCGGCGGATCTGCTTCTCCCGCCACCTGCAACATCAGCAGCTGCCGCCGTGGCCAGTTGCCGCCACCCTCGCGCCGCCCTTCGTCCGCCGCAGCTGTTGGTGTGGTTGCTTCCCTCCCTCGCGCCGCCGCCGCCGTCCCGCTGCGTCAACCCGAGGTGAGCAGCCCGCGACCCGCGTCCGACCCAGATGTTTCTGGTCGGGTCACGCCCTTATTTCTGTTGTTTGGGCTGGTTTCCGGGTTGGGCCGTGGATGTGTGTGGGTCAGGTCCAGACAGGGCTGGGTTGGGCTCTTCCCTGGGCCTGGGCTTGCACTATTCACGATCCAGCCTGATTAAAAAAAAACAATTTTTTTATATATATTTATTTAAACATAATCTGATATTTAATTTTGAAAAAAATTATATAGTTATTTTTAGAAAATTATGGACGATTTGATTCTGGAATTTTTATTAAAATATAAATATATTTACTTTGATAAATAATTAAGTTTGGTTTTGGAAAACTATTTTTAATTGGAAAAATATATATATATACATCTTGAAATTAATTTGTGGAAATTTATATGTATATTATTTCGTTTGGAAAATTATGATTTTGGTATGTGTATATAAATATGTATTTTGGAAATTAAAGTTAAATATATTTTGTGTTGGAAAATATTATTACTATATATATTTAGAAAAGATAAATACTATAAATAGTTTCTGAAAATTATAAATAGTTCATTATTTTTCTGGAAAATTTATGGAGATTAATATTTTGGAAGATTATAGTTATTTTATGAAAATAAATTTTGAAAGAGTTTTAATTAAAGTATGATACCGAAATTATATTCGGAAATACGTTTGGTAAATTATTTTCGATGAAAGTTAATAATATTAGATAAGAACCGGGATGGGTATATATCGTAATGTTGGCATCATAGCATACCGATTATGTGCATTTATGTGAGTGTATATATTGTCTTGTGGTATAGGTTTTTTGTATCGGGCAGTTTCCCGAGGAGCCGGCGTCGGACCGGTCATAGTTTCCGAAGTTGAGTAATCGGCCAAGGTGAGGATGGATTTCCTTCAATATGTGCCTTATTACTCGGTTATTGTGTTTGGTATTGTTGCATTGTTGGATGTTGTGCTTTTGTTGTGTTTTGGCTCGGGATGTCTATCCCGGTGCTTGTTTGGTATTTTTGGGATGTTTATCCCCGTATCGAATTTCTGTGTCTTTTGGATTAAGTAATAATGGATTAATAATGAATTGTGATGAGGATGTCGATCCTCGGGATTTTGGTTAGGGATGTCGATCCCTACGGTTTTTCATAAGTCTTCCGCTGTGCATGTTTTCGCTATAATTGGGCCATTGGGCCGGATATGTTATTTATGTTGTTTACTGTTTTGGGCCGTTGGGCCCGAGTTATTATTGTTCACACTGTATGCTTGGGTTTATTTGGTTGGGTTGTCACAGTTCCGGCTTGTGTTTACTGTGTACGGTAAATACGGGTCGGGGCGTTTCACATTGGGCCGGTTTTGATATTTGTGATGTTTTCCTATTATGGGCTGTTGAGCCCAGTTATCTGTTGTTTACATTGTATGCTGGTTTTTATTTGGTTGGGTCGTCATGGTTCCGGCACGTGTTTACTGTGTACAATAAATACGGGTCGGGGCGTTTCAGCTGGTACATATACGATATATTTACAAGGAAGGTAACACTGTTGCGGAAGGTCTTGCCAATCTGGCGCAGCACTTCCCCACGGGAGTCACCGGCTGTTGCTTTACTATCTATCTATCTATTATATATATATATATATATATATATATATATAGCAGCATACATCTCAGTAGAGAATGGAGAGAGGACACCTGAAAGTTTTAAAAGAACGTGAAGAAGACATGTGGCTTTATATTATAGAGCTTTTTTTTGCACAACATCAATTTTAATTTTTTTGGTTATTGGTTATACAATTATTTTCATTTAGTTTTTTTTTTATCTCTTTTTCAAAATGATGATGAGATAATGATAAAATGATAAGATATTAGGAGTAAGTTTTTTAATTTATATTTATTGTATTTTTATGTATTTTCATCAATATTTTTTTGTATTATTTTATATAATTAATTAAATATTATTTTTAATTTTTATATAAAAAAATATTAGTATGTTAAGTGACTATCAAAGAAAGATTTAAAATATTCTAATTTTTAATTTATTTTTCAGACAATAAATACTAGTTAGTAAAATAAATTATAAGTATGATACATCCAAACCCAATTTCTACACCCATGTATTTCACGGGATATGTACTAGTTGTTACATAATGACTTAGTCGGGGTGGCTTTCCGTCGCACCTGTACTGTTTCTACTACTTAATATAGGGACATAGTCCCACCAGTTTTCACCAAAAAACGATAAATGGTCCAAAATAATAACACTTGATTAATGAAAAAAATTAACTCGATTGAAAAATTACTAAAAATAATAGGACTTTCAGAATCCTTTATCCAAAGGGATTATGAGCTAAAACTAGTGGAGAACAAGTAGTCTTGGGGAAGCCATATTTGCACTCCGCCAGTTGTTAATCGCACTCCACTAGTTTTTATGTATCCAAAAAAAAATTAAAAAAATGGTGTTGATGTTGTAACAGCCCGGGTAAAATTTTTGATTTTTACCGGAACTGTAAAAGTCTTTTTACCGTGATTTACTGTTGAATTAATCTTGGGTAATTAATTCAAGGTAAATCGGGCGTCATTTTTCGAAACCGAGAGTTTTCCCCCGCTCGTGATTTTTCCGTGGATTTTTCGGGCCTAAGTTGGTATTTTTCGGGTTTTGGAATTTCTCGAAAAATCACACCGGAAAATAACTAAGGGGGTATCAGTTATTTTCTGGTCCGGACCGGACTCGCTCCATAATGCAGACAAGCTGCATTATTGGAGAATCACAGGATTAACAGTTCTTTTCCGTTTATAAAAGAAGAGAGGAAACCAGGAGAGGAGGAGGAGAAGAGAAAAAAAAAAAAAAAGAGAAAAGGAGAGGAAAAAGAAAAAGAGAGGAGAGAAAAAGAAAAGAAGAAGGAAAAAAAAGAGAGAAAAGAAATAAATAAAAAAAAAGAGAGAAGGGAAATAATAGAAAAAAAAAGAAGAAACAGAGAGGGAATGGGGAAAAAAAGGAAAAAAAAAAAAGAAGAAGAAAAAAAGAATTTCGGAAATCAGAAAAGAAAAGAAGAAAATAGGGAAAAAGAAGAAAAAGAAGAAAAAAAATAAAGGAACAGTCGTCACCTTCGCCTCCTCCCCGGCCACTGTTCACGTGTAGCCGATCCGCGCTGACCCGAGCTTCACCGCCGCCACCAACATCATCTCCTCATCGTCGTGACCTGAACCCCGTCGTCCCCGTCGCCTTCCACCGCCGGAGCCGCCGCGACGCGCCGTTGACCCGTGGCGAAACCCGGCGGATCTGCTTCTTCCGCGTCGCTGCTCAGCCTCCTGCCGTCACCGCGCCACCATTCCACCGCCCATGGAGTCGCCTGCATCCGCCGCACACCCTGCCTCGCTCGCCCTTCCTTCCCGCGCTCGCCGTCGCCGTCGCAGCTGCTCAACCCGGAGGTAAGACCCGATTTTTGCAGGATCCGTCACATGTAGTCGGGTCGCAGTTTCTGGGTTGGGTTTGATTTGGGCTTGGGCGTGGGTCGGACTGTGCTGCTGGGCTCTGCACGGGCCTGGGCTTGGCACTGTGCAGGGTCTGGGCCGGCACTGTTCATGGCCCAGTCCGTTTAATTAAAAAAATAATATATATATATATATTTATTTATTTATATTCTGGAAATTAATTTTGAGAAAAAAATATATATTTATTTTGAGAAAATTATTGCCAATTTAATTCTGGTATTTTTAGGAAAATATAAATATATATACTTTGATAAATAATTAAGTTATGTTTTGGAGAAAAACTAATATTATTTGGAAAAATATATAAATGCCATAAAAATAATTCCTGGAAATTTTATATACATGTATTATTTTGCCTGTAAAATTGTAGTTGTGGAAATTATACATATATGTACTTTGAAACTAAAGGTAATTATATTTTGTTGGAAAATATTAATATATATAGAAAAATAAATACTATATATATTTTCTGAAAATTATAAATAGGTTATTATTATTCTGGAAAAATTATGGAGATTATAATTTTGGAAATTATAGTTATTTTATGAAAATATTATGAAAGAGTTTTAATTAAAGTATGGTACCGAAATTATATTCGGATATACGTACAGTAAATATTTTCGGTAAAGGGTAATAATAAAGAATATGAACCGGGATGGGATATTTCGCAGTATTGGCATCATAGCATACCGATTATGTGCATTTATGTGTATATATGGCTTTGTGGTATAGGATTGGATATCAGGCAGTTTCCCGAGGAGCCGGCGTCGGACCGGTCATTGTTTCCGGAGTTGAGTAATCGGCCAAGGTGAGGATGGATTTCCTTCAATATGTGCCTATATTACTCGGTAGTTGTGTTTGTTGGTTTTACACTGTTGGATGTTGTATTTGCTGTGTTATGTTTCGGGATGTTTATCCCATTGTCATGATTGTGTCGGGATGTTTATCCCATGTTGGTTTTTGGGATGTTTATCCCCGTGTTGATTTTCTGTGTCTTTTGGTTCAAAGTATAAAATGGATTAATAATAAATTGTGATAAGGATGTCGATCCTTGGATTTGGATGGGATGTCTATCCCGGTATTTTGGTTAGGGATGTTGATCCCTGTGATTTGATTTTGACGACGATAATATAATTGTCACGTGATAGGTAGTGGTACGACTCGATGGTTTAAGACTGTTTCGTGGTGGCCGTGACCTGGGTTCTTGTGATAAGCATGTCTATGCTTGGGATGTCTATCCCGTGATTATTTTTGGGATGTCTATCTCTGGGTTCGTATTTTTGGGATGTCGATCCCTGGGTTCTCTGGATTTGGTCTGGCACCCGGAATGTGTTGATAACCAGGTCTGACCGCTAGCTTATCCGTGAACGGGCCCGGAAAGATAAAACTGGAAAATTGGATTTTATTGAGTCTTTTCGGTTTTGGACCGGTTTTTGGTCTTGTCTTTCGATTTGGTGTATCTTGATGGATTTTACTTGTTTTTTACTTGAGTAATTATAGTTGCATATTGATTGTCTTTCCTTCGTCGGTGAGCACTTCGGACTCACCCCTCACCTGCGGGCTTTCATCCCATAGGATGAGTTATTTTTGGTACAGGATTGGTGCATTCCAGACAGGCTGCGGCGTTATCCATTGGTCAGTGCTTGGATCCATAGTTTGCATCAGTGTCGCATACAGTGTTTATGTGAGTTATTAAGTCTTCCGCTGTGCATTTTATTGATATTATTGGGCCATTGGGCCGGTTGTGTCATTATTGTTGTTATTATTTTTGGGCTGTTGAGCCCGAGTTACTGTTGTATACACTGTATGCTGGTCTTGGTTTGGTTGGGTTGTCACAGTTCCGGCACGTGTTTACTGTGTACGGTAAATACGGGTCGGGGCGTTTCAGATGTTGTATTATATATATTTATTAATGTTATTGGTAAAAACATAGAAGGGACTATAGGAGACTAAACATAAAATAGATTGTTAAGAAAAAAAAAAAAAGAGACTAACATATAATAGATTATCTAGATAAACTAGGAGTTGATTTTTTTAATAAAATGATTGATTTTTTTAAATAAACTAACAGCTAGTTTTTTTGTCATCCTTGCGGAGTTGTAACTACGCTTACAAAATTAAATCGTATAAAAAAATTTGAAAAAAAAGAAAGATATGTATAAAATTTTTCGAAGTAGACGAAAAAATTGATTGGAAAAAAAATTTAGATTAAAAGACTATGAACTACAAGAATATTTGAGTAATATTCTTATCCAGTAAATTATTATAGAATAGTTATACCAAGAATTTAATATAATTAAGTTAGACTTTTTCAAGGAATATATATATATATATATATATATAATTTTATATTGTATACGAAATCAAAGTAGGAGAAGATATATACGTGAAAAAATTAGCCCATGTGTATATTAATAATTATGGATGGGATGGGATCTGATTTTATGTATAATAGGGATTTATACGGTTAGGTTTATAAACTTTTATAAAAAAAGAATATTACTTTTTTTGTAACAGCCCGGGTAAAAATTTTGGATTTTTACCGGACTGTAAAAGTCTATTTACCGTGATTTACTGTTGAATTAATCTTGGGTAATTAATTCAAGGTAAATCGGGAGTCGTTTTTCGAATCCGAGAGTTTTCCCGCGCTCGTGATTTTCCCGCGGATTTTTCGGAACTAAGTTGGTATTTTTCAGGTTTCGGAATTTCTCGGAAAATCACATCGGAAAATAACTAAGGAGGTATCAGTTATTTTCTGGTCCGGATCGGATTCGCCCGTAATACGGACGAATCGTATTATTGATATTCACATGCCAAACAGTAAATTTTCTATTATTTAAGGAGGATAGCAGCCGGTGGAGGGGAAGAAGAGGTGAAGAAAAAAAGAAAAGAAAGAAGAGAGAAAAAGGAGAGAAAGAAAAAAAAAGAAAAGAGAGAAAAAGAGAGAAAAGAAAAAAAGGAGAGGAAAAAGGAAAAAAAAAAGGAGAAGAAAAAGAAAAATAAATAAATAAATAAATACAGGAAAAAAAAGAGAAAACAGTGAGAGAAGAAGGAAAAAAATAAAAAAAAAAAGAAGAAATGAAAAAAAGAAGTAAATCAGAAAAATAGAGAAAAAAAAGGAAATACGAAAAAAAGAAAAGAAGAAAAAAACTGGAAAAGAAAGAGAAGGAACATTGTTCACCGTCAGCTTCTCCATTTACTGTGCATCCCGACGCGTTCGGAGGCCGATCTCGACACACCACCGCCGCCACGGAGTTCGCCGCCCTGTCGCCGTCCTTTTGCCGTCGCTCCCGTCGTTTTCCTCAGCCGGTAGACCCGTCACGCGCCGTTGACCCGTCGTGCAACCCGCGGGTCTTCCTTCACAGCGCCTTCCGCCACCTCCTGTCGCCGCCGCGCTGAGTTTGCTGCCGCCGTGGAGTCGCCCCAGCTTCACGACCCCACGCCAGCCTTCCCTCGTGTATTATTATTTTCATCTGGAAAATTATGATTTTGGTGTATGTATATAAATATGTATTTTGTAAATTAAAAGTAATTATGTTTTGTGTAGGAAATTCAATTGTATATATATTTAGAAAAGATAAATACTATAAATGTTTTCTAGAAATTATAAATAGCTTATTACTTTTCTGGAAAATTATAGTAATTATTATTTTGGATAATCTTAGTTAATTTATGAAAATTATTTTGAAAAAGAGTTTTAATTAAAGTATAGTACCGAAATTATATTCGGATATACGTATGGTTAAATATTTTCGATAAATGGAGATAATAAAGGATAAGTAATCGGGATGGGATTAATTTGAAATATTGGCATCATGACATACTCTTATGTGCATTTATGTGTGTGTATGTGGTCTTGTTGTATAGGTTTGGATATCGGGCAGTTTCCCGAGGAACCGGCGTCGTACCGGTCATAGTTCCGGAGTTGAGTAATCGGCCAAGGTGAGGATGGATTTCCTTCAATATGTGCCTTATTACTCGGTTATTGTGTTTGGTGTTGTTGCATTGATGGATGCTGTGCTTTTGTTGTGTTTTGGCTCGGGATGTCTATCCCGGTGCTTGTTTGGTATTTTGGGATGTTTATCCCCGTGTCGACTTTCTGTGTCCTTTGGAATAAATATAATGGAATAATTAATGAATTGTGATGAGGATGTCGATCCTCGGTATTTTGGTTAGGGATGTCGATCCCTGTGAGTTGGTTTTTGATGACGGAAATATAATTGTCACGTGGTAAGTAGAGGTACGACCGGATGGTTTGTGACTGTTTTGTGGTGCCATGATCTGGGTTACTTGTGATGGGCATGTTGATGCCGGTTTGATTGGGATGTTGATCCCTGAGTTTGATATTGGGATGTTGATCCCGGGTTCTTTTTGATCTGGCTCCAGGAACAGGTTGATAACCTGGTACGACCCTAGCTTATCCGTGACGGGGCCCGGAAAGATAAAATTGGATAATTGGATTTTATTTGAGTCNGCTCGGATCCATAGTTTGCATTTATGCATACAGTGCTTATGTGAGTTTAAAGTCTTCCGCTGTGCATTGTTTTATTATGGTTGGGCCATTGGGCCTGTTGAGATATTTTGTTGTCGGGCCGAGGGGCCAAATATATGGGTTTTATATTTTGGGCTGTTAAGCCTGTTTTCTATTATTTGCACTGTATGCTAGGTTATTTGGGTTGGGTTGTCACAGTTCCGGCTCGTGTTTACTGTGTACGGTAAATACGGGTCGGGGCGTCTCATTTTTGGTGCCGTAAATTTTTTGGAGTCTTTTGCAATCTTATCAGGTATGACATTTTATTCTTTTGCATTTATTACGGATAGGGGATAAAAGTTGTTTTGATTGGGAAAGAAAGGAGATAAAAGTTAACATGGACAAGTAAGTTGTGGCATTTTGGACAATTTGTTTACAAAAGCAAAAATGTGAAGTGCAATTCACAACAGTTTGGAGCGCCAATATCGCCTCTGGTAGTCTTGTAGACGAGAATTATTTTTGGTGGTGGCTGATAATGGAAAGTATTTTATGGTCTTTATGTTTCTTGTGCTAGAGAAATTTTGAGAGCACGAAAAAAGGGTGGAGTTTTTGTGGGCTGAAGTCATGGAACATGACCAACTCATGTCATTATAGTGAATGGTTGGCTCTAATCCAAAAAAAAAAAAAATCCTTTAAATAAGGTTTCAAGTTTGAGTTGGAGAAAATCAGGATTGAAAAGGCTTTTATTCTTTAGTGGGTTGGGTAGTCCGTCCAGCTCTTGCCTACATAATTCAAAACGAAATGTTAATACGAGGTCCAGATTGACGTTGAAGTTACGCCTCACATCTTCAGGAGAATATGGAGGGAAATTTTTTTATGTAAAGGAGCATTTTTTATTCATATAAATATATCAAAAAAAATTAAAGATCTAATGGAACATGAGAAAAATAAAACATAAAAATTCTTTCCAAACTACTACAAGAAACACACAATACAACGGACTTGATCTATATCTTTTAAAAGAGGATTTACAAAAACACCCTGCTCTTGCGGACGTCATAACTTGTATCGTCCGTACAACAACCACCAAGTCAACAAGTGAGGGTGATGCATACCTATTGTGGAAAAATATCTCTTTGTTGGTGAATTTCTGCAGTAGATAGAGAATTGTTCTTGAAGTCTAATCTTCATCCATGATTTTTGGCTCCCATAATCTTATTTGAATCACCCAGAAAAGGTGAAAAGGCACAAACTAGCCCACAAAAAATAGGACTATATCCACCCCTCCAACTTATCTTTCTTTTGCTCAATTCCCAAACTACTTGGGAAACTTTCACTCCCTTTCTTTTCCTGCTCATATGGATTTTTTAGAGGAATTCGCACCTCGATAACGGGACTAAAGCATCTTTATCTTGCCCACGAACTAGGCGAACCAACCAACTTTTTAATTGCCAAACCAAGAAGAAAGCTGTTGTAGGTCTGCGTAGATAAAGAGAAAAACTATCTAACTTGAATGATCGAGTCAATTCGACTTTGATCTTTCTCGAGATTCGGTTAGTCTTCTATCTTCAGTCAGTTAGCAGATTGAGAAAGCACCGCACCAGGAGCTTAGCCGTGTGTGGGCCGAAATGGTTCCGCGAAGCCGGTTACCGCTTGCTCAAGATCTCTCTCGGACAGAAGAAGGAAGCTAGCGCTCGAGTCAAGCAAGGGGAGAATTCGATCTTATTGAAAATAAGCTCTCAGTACCTTAAACTAAGCCAGGCTAATGACGACTGAGAGAGAAAATGCATACCGGAAACATAAAATTACTAGAAAAGTAGGACTAAACTCACAAAAGAAACTAAACCCACAAAAAATAAGAATAAACTAACAAAATTGAAAAGTTAAAAAGAAAAAAACTAATTGGTGGGGGTTCACCGGCTGAAAAAGAGTCGTCGGCGAGAACCCCGATATGTAGATCTAAAATTTTCCTCAAAGAAAGAGAAAAGAGAAACCCTAAGATTTGTAATGGGGAAAAAATAGTGGATTTTTCAGTATGCCCCATTCCCATTGTCCTCGGCGTAGAATAATTTGTTGTGGGAGATAAAAAAACGTGTGTAAGTTTTTTTATGGATGTAAATTAGCAGTCCATCGTTGTCCAAGTTGCTTTTCTTGAATGCCTACACACGTTTACATCTTTTTAAGTTTTTGTGAATGTAAATTAGCAGACCATAATTTGCTTCTCCAAGTTGCTTTTCTTGTCGTCTACCGCTGCTTTTCTTGGATGCGATGAAGAAAGCCTCAACCACAAATATCACCTACAAGTAGGTAGCTGCTGAGATGTCACACAAGATAATCGAATTAAACAAAAGTTTTACAGGAAGAGGGGACAATAACATATAAGAGAAAGGAGAAAAGTCAAAGAGTGTACAAGAGGAAAAAAATGCCTTCTCAAATTTTAGCACTTCCTATCTCAACCGTATCTGGGGCGATCGCTTCCTTTCATCTCCCAAATCAACGGTAAATTAACTATCGTACCAACATTAACATCACATGTACCTTCGTTGTCACTTAATTGCGCCCACAATATATACCTTAAAAAAATATGCACTTCTTTTTTTTTTTTTCTTCCCTTTGATGCTAACTGAGAAAGAGTTTCTTTATTGTAGGAAATGGACAATTATTTGGAGAAGCAAGTTCAGGAACTGAAGGAAGAAGTGAAAAAGAAGATGATTGCTGCAGCTGGAAACGATTCACAGATTCTAAACCTTATCGATCTTATCCAACGTTTAGGTATGGCTTATCATTTCGATAGCGAGATAGACGAAGCATTTGGTGAAGAACTGCTTAAAAGCAATTTAGACAAACCAGGCAACGATGATGACCTTTACATGGTTGCTCTTCGGTTTCGGCTGCTTAGGCAACAAGGTGTCTTCGTCTCGTGTGGTATGCCTTTAAATATTATACATGCATAAAATGAATGTATGTATTCACCATCTTAGTAGTTGGTTGAGTGTAATTAAGAGAAACTAATGCCAATATTTATGTTGGGTGGTGATTGGAGCAGATGTTTTTAACAAGTTCAAGGATCAAAAGGGGCACTTCAATGAAGACCTTAATACCAAAGATGCGTGTACAATATTGAGCTTATATGAGGCCTCGCATTTCAGGGTACACAGTGAACAAATACTCGAGGAAGCACTTGTTTTCACTACCAAACATCTTGAGTCTATAGTATCCGAATTAAGCCCACCTCTTTCTGTTGGAATTGATCAGCTTGTCTTGAGTTTGTGAAGAGTACAGCTTGGAAGAGGAAAGTCTGCAAGCATTGGAAGAAGGAAAAATCTGCATATTGTTATTGTTTTCTTTTAGTTAGTTATGTTCTTGTCTTTTAGTAATATTCTCTGTTTATTGTCAAGTTTAGTAACATGCTTGTTAGGTTAGTGTGAGCATGCTTATTCAGTGTTTTTCAGACATGCTAAGTGCACTAAGTTCTATGTTAGTGGACTACACTTTTGGTCTATATAAGGACTATTGTAATGTGTTTTTTATACAAGTGAAAATAAGTGAAACAAAGTGAATTCAAGTAAAAACGTGGGGTTTTCACTTCATTGCAAGGCTTCAGACTTGCTCTTACAAAGAAAAAAAGGATTGAGAGTTTAGAGAAACAAGTTCAATTCTGGAAAATTGCATGAATGTTCTTCATGTTCATATTCTGTTCTTGAGTGAGATTCTTGTGAGACTTGTCAAACACCCATTCTTTTCATTTCTGAGTGTAATTTGAGAGTAAACAAAGTTGTTCAATCACTAATAGAACAATTCTGAAAGGTTCAGAGTCACTTCAGATCGATTCAAGTTTCTTGTGTTCTTGGTGTTCTTGAGGAATTCTGGAATTTCCAGAAAACATCGATGTTCTAGGTGAAACATCGATGTTCTAGAGCTTCTGCCAACTTCCCAGAATTCGCATAACATCGATGTTCTTGAGACAACATCGATGTTATAATCGTTCGGCAAAATCACTTGAAGTTCCAGTAGCATTTCAACATCGATGTTCTTAGTTCAATATCGATGTTCTAAGCTCTCGGCCAGATTACTTGAAGACCAGTAGCTACAAAACATCGATGTTATTGATTCAACATCAATGTTCTTGAGCTGAAGATCATTTTTTAGAAACAAGCGAGACAACCATTGGTAGCAGAGCAGCTTTGATCCTGCGTGACCAAGAAGAATGGTTTCTGATTGCGTAATTGCTACAAGGTTGAGGGAGCTTCTTCAAAATTCTGACGTCAACACAATTACCATAAAGATGTTAAGTCAGAAGCTGGAAGAAGAGTTCGGCTTGGATTTGTCGGACAGAACATCGTTTGTCATATATCAGGCGATGCTGTTCCTGGAAAGTAATGAGTTCATGAGCAATGAAAATGAGGAGATTGATGAAGATGAAGAAGATTGCAGTGACAATCCAGTGGAAGATTCAAAAACAGAGGTAACGAAAGGCTTTGTTTTGAATTTGGATGATAAAAGTGATGAGTTTTTTGGTGAGCATTCTGAAATTGATGAATATTTTGATGATGAGGTTTTGGTTGATGAGAATTTCACTGATTATAGACATGAAAATGCTATTTCTGTGGAAAGTGATCATTCTGGAGTTGTTGTTTGTGAAGATATTTGCTTGGATTTTAAAGATTACTCAAATTATAAATCAATTGAAGTTGAGTGTGGGAGTGATAGTTTAGGTGATGATGCTGTCGATGATGAGTTAGTGGAGCTTGAAATTTTGGAAGTTTTAAATGACAAGAAACAGAATTTTAACGTGAGAAAAAAGATTGAAGCATGCATTGAAGAGAAGTCATTAGAGGTCTATGACTTGTTTGATGTTTCAACGGCCAAGGAAGACAAAAGAAGATACTCTGCAAAGAGAAAGAAAAAGAAAAGAAGGGATGAAGAGATTTCAAGTCTGTCCATTCAAGTATTTCCTGAGATCACAGCTCAGCTCAAGGTGCAAGACAATCTGACCAAGAGGGAGTGTTGGAATTGATCAGCTTGTCTTGAGTTTGTGAAGAGTACAGCTTGGAAGAGGAAATCTGCAAGCATTGGAAGAAGGGAAAATCTGCATGTTGTTATTATTTTCTTTTAGTTAGTTATGCTCTTGTCTTTTAGTAATATTCTCTGTTTATTGTCAGGTTTAGTAACATGCTTGTTAGGTTAGTGTGAGCATGCTTATTCAGTGTTTTTCAGACATGCTAAGTGCACTAAGTTCTATGTTAGTGGACTACACTTTTGGTCTATATAAGGACTATTGTAATGTGTTTTTTATACAAGTGAAAATAAGTGAAACAAAGTGAATTCAAGTAAAAACGTGGTGTTTTCACTTCATTGCAAGGCTTCAGACTTGCTCTTACAAAGAAAAAAAGGATTGAGAGTTTAGAGAAACAAGTTCAATTCTGGAAAATTGCATGAATATTCTTCATGTTCATATTCTGTTCTTGAGTGAGATTCTTGTGAGACTTGTCAAACACCCATTCTTTTCGTTTCTGAGTGTAATTTGAGAGTAAACAAAGTTGTTCAATCACTAATAGAACAATTCCGAAAGGTTCAGAGTCACTTCAGATCGATTCAAGTTTCTTGTGTTCTTGGTGTTCTTGAGGAATTCTGGAATTTCCAAAAAACATCGATGTTCTAGGTGAAACATCGATGTTCTAGAGCTTCTGCCAACTTCCCAGAATTCGCATAACATCGATGTTCTTGAGACAACATCGATGTTATAATCGTTCGGCAAAATCACTTGAAGTTCCAGTAGCATTTCAACATCGATGTTCTTAGTTCAACATCGATGTTCTAAGCTCTCGGCCAGATTACTTGAAGACCAGTAGCTACAAAACATCGATGTTATTGATTCAACATCGATGTTCTTGAGCTGAAGATCATTTTTGAGAAACAAGCGAGACAACACTTTCAACTCAAGTAAGGCTAGCCCTAAAATATCCTATCCGGAAGAGTGTACCAAGAGTACAGGCTAGGCATTTCTTCTCCATCTATGAAGCAGATGCTTCGCATGATAAAGTGCTCCTGGCCTTTGCCAAGTTGGACTTCAACAGACTGCAAAAACTGCACCAAGTGGAGCTCAGTGTTGTCTCAAGGTTTCTAAATGATTTATCACCAAATTAAATTCTCGACTTGAACAAAATTTATAAGAATTAGATCTACTTCACATATTATCTATATATTATAGTGACACATTTCCTTTGTCATGTGTTATATATATAGGTGGTGGAAAGAATTAGACTTTGCAACAAAGCTGCCATTTACACGAGACAGGCTGGTGGAGTGTTTCGTATGGATATTGTCTGTGTATTTCGAGCCACAGTACTCATTGGGCAGGAAGATGTTAGTGAAAACATTGATCTTATCGTCAAATGTGGACGACATATACGATGCATATGGCACCCCTGAGGAATTACAACTCCTTACGGATACAATTAAGAGGTTTGATTAACACTCAAAGCTCTTCATCTTAGATATTATAAATTAATTAGACCTGGTTAAAACTGTATTACTTTGATGCTTCAGGTGGGATTTTAGTTGCATGGATAAGCTCCCGGAGTACATGAAACACTGGTATAAAGCACTTCTGGATACTTATGAAGAGATGGAGAAGGAACTAACGAAACAAGGAAGATCTTACCTTATCCAATATTCAAAAGAAGAAGTAAGTAATTAATTAACATGTACCTTATCCAATATTCCTCGCCATTCACTCAATGGCTTGGAGTTTTCATGCTCTGTTATTGTTTTTGACTTTTTCATCTGACGGAATAAAGTCTCGATTAGCATCAAAAAAAAAATTAATATGTGCCTTTTTCTTCTTCTTTTTGAGCGCTAATATGTGCCTCTCTTTTTTTTTGTGCAAATATGTGCCTTTTTCATATACGTAAGATGCTGATCCACCTTCTTTGAAATTTGATTTATTCTAGTCATATAATGGCTCACGTAGTTGTCTCAAATGGTTGATGAATGTTTCTCAGATGAAGAATCTAGCCCAATATTACTTCGACGAAACCAAGTGGTTACATAAAAAGTATATACCAACATTGGATGAGTATCTGAGCATCTCAGTCCCATCCAGTGGTTATTTAATGCTAGCAGTCACATCATACCTTGGCATGGGAAATTTGGCCCCAAAGGAAGCCTTAGATTGGGCCATCAGCGACCCAAAAATCATCAGAGCTTCTGCCGTTATTTGTAGGATCATGGATGACATTGCTGGTCACGAGGTAAGCATATGCCTCTATATATAATTCTGTCATATGTATAAGTATCAAATTTGCTATCCTTTTATCATTGAATTAACCTCATGTTGTGGTGAATTAATGGATGCTTAATTATTACAGTTCGAGCAACAAAGAGCGCAAGCTCCCTCTAGCGTGGAATGTTGCATGAACCAATATGGTGTACCAGATTGATGAGAGTTTGTGAGGGGTTGCACAACAATGGCGGGCGCTGCAGCAGCACCACCAATAGGAGGGTTATTGTTGTTGTTCCCTGTCCCAGAATTAACAGAACCAGAGGGAGGAGTATCTTGTGCCATCGAAAAACAATAGGGAGAGCAAGAGGAAAAGAGAAGAAATTTGTTTGGGTAAGCGATTAAGCAGAAGGCTCCGCTACCATGTAGAAACTTAACCTAATAGACTTGTTATGTGTAGAATACTGGCACACAAATCATGTACCCAGCCGTGGTATTATATACTGATATAAGTCATACAAGTAGGTTAGTGTTACAGTCATACAAGAACTCCAGTACAAAGGGAGTTGTAAACGATAAGAATAGAAACAAGATTATGATAAGCCTATTACTTAGGATTAGGATTATCGTCTGCTAACAGTTGGATACAAATGAGGAGTGGCTAATCAACCCTAGCAACATGCCTCTGCCTGTCCTCACCCGGGTCCTTAATTTCTCACGGGTCGTGGATCTCTTGTACAAAGATGGAGATGAATATACCACCATAGGAAAAGTCATGAGGAGCCGTGTCTCATCTTTGTTTATCGATCCCGTGCCAATATGAGAGCAGGAGGTTTTGGTTTTCTGAGGAGGACTAGAGCTTTTACAATCAATTCTTACACAAACATTTGATTATTATGTGACTCTGAGAAGTTAACCATGGTAATAAAATATAATTCATCCCTAGAGATTTGGTGCCATTTTTGGGTGCTCCGCGCCATTTGTCGCCCGAACAGACAGTTTGTTCCTTGGGCCTTGCTATCCTAAGCTGATTCTCTTTTCATATCGGACTTTGCATGGGCTTTAAGGCCCACTTGTAGCCTAAATGGATAACGCGGAAAACCGAGTTTTTTAAATCGCTTTACATTCTAACACTAAACGATTGAGAAATGGTATGTACTAAAATGATTTGTACTAAAAAGTTTATGATAAGTAAACGAAACAAATGTATATCATTTCTTCATCCAATGACAACTCCCAACAGGGCACAAACTCATCAATAAATTTGGCACCTACATAATCCTCGTATTAGTTCAAGACTTGAAGCAAATCCATCAAGTACAGATTTTCCTCACTGAGTTGGTTACTTATGATTCAACAATTCAGACAACTTTGGGACACTGTTATCTACACTAACATGGCTGTTTGGGATAACGGTAGAGGTCTCATCCAAAGATAGGGAGAGATTTTGAACAGGACTCTAACCAACATTCTTAGAGCTAACAGCTATTATGTAAATTAGCGACCATAACCAAGAATTACCGGACAGCAGCGAGTTCTTCCCTGCTCGCATCATCTTCATAAGAAACAAGAATGTTTCTGGCAAGTGCGCATCTTGTTGTTGTTTCCTCAGGTCCTTTTCTCCCAGTGTAGTGCAAATGAGCCCACTGAAACCAACCTTAGTTGTGAACAATCCAAAGAAAGTTTCTTCAGCTTCTTCCGTACCTGTAAACAACTTTTCAATCATTTCCTAAGGTGAACTTCCCATTATTGCCGGTGTGATTCCAGGGACATGAGGGACAAGAGGCTTGGGTTTCTTTATTTTTTCCACCAGTATGGCTTGAGTTGTTAAAGCTATCCCAGCAATTGAGGCAGCACTTTGAAGTGCACACCTAGAAACCCTACACGGATCTATCACTCCTGCATTCAGAAGATCTTCATATCTGCCAGTCATTGCATTATAGCCCGTCCTCCAATCACAGTTTCGAACATTCTCAACCACCACTGATCCATCAATGCCCGCATTAGTTGCAATAGTTTTTGCAGGTACAAGAAGCGCCTGCAATTTTGGCAAGTGTTACGTGCTGCAATCGAATCCGAGTGCAATAGGACAACTACAATAATTTATAATAAAGATATGCGAGCAAAAGGAATGGAGAACAGACTTGTTCTACAATACTTGCACCCATCTTCTCATTTTCATCTCCCATGAACCCTTTTATGGCGGAGATCTTCTCAGAGAGATGCACGTATGCTGCACCACCACCAGGTACTATCCCTTCTTCCATGGCGGCAAATGTAGCGTTTTTTGCATCTTCAATTCTCAGTTTCCTATCTTCCAGTTCCGTCTCTGTCGATGCTCCTACCTACACTACATGCATGTCATTAACAAGTTGAGGCAAAAAAAAATCTATATTGAATCAAATTATTGGAGACTCCTGTCTATATGTCATATTATTATCCAGAAAAGTGTTCTGAGCCAAACACTCATCAGTTGAAACTCTTAAGACGGCAATGTGTGATTCTCCACACCTCTTGTCTTACATCCCAAAAGAGATGCACTTTCTCTTGGATAATTTTTATAACTACTCTATAGCATCACGAACCTTGATAATAGCAACACCACCAGATAATTTAGCAATTCTTTCAGATAGCTTTTCACGTAAGCCATCTTTATCAGTTTCAGCAAGATCCTTCTTTATCTGTGAAATTCTGGCCTGAATTTCTGCTTTCATAGATGGGTCAGCAACTATGGTTGTTGAATTGCTTGTTATGGTGACTTTTTGTGCAATTCCAAGTTGATCAGAGGTTGCATCTTTGAGAGCCATGCCAAAATCACCAGACAGAAAATCAGCACCTGCCAGCATTCACATTGTGTCAATTATAAACAGGGGAGACACAATATCCTCGCTATGAATGGCCATATGAAATTTGTCATACAATCTTTACTATTATAAGAAATTTATCACATGTTTCAAGTGCAAACAGCAAACTGAAACCTAACCAATGATAACTTTCCTCATGATCATGGAACCCTTACTCGTACTTGGATGCAAGCAATAATCACAGTATACAGGACTCATCACACAAACATAAGGACACGTTAAATGTATGACATATGCACACACCCACCTGCAAGTGCTTACAACAAAATAAATATGCAGTCAGTTGATGACAGCTAAACTGGTATAACATATCTTTGCCCACAGTACTTCTCATACATATGGTAGGAAAGCAAGGGTTAAATTACCTGTCATGAGTGCGATGTCTTGCAATAATGCTTTCTTTCGACCCAAAATTCCTGGGCATTTGACAACAGCAACATTAAGTAAGCCTTTCAATTTGTTCATCACCAGTGTGTCCAGTACCTTCTTTGAGATATCCTCCGCAAAAATTAACAGTGGGACACTCAGCTGGATGGTTTTCTCTAACACTGGAACTATTTCTTGAACAGACAAAATCTTTAGATCAGTAACTAGGATTTTGGGATTGTCGAACTCTATTATAGACTTCTCCTGATTAGTAATGAAACGGGGGGACATATAGCCCTTGTCAATCTGCGGAGAAAGAAAACTGAACATAACTCAAGCAGCAGAAAGGGAAAGGAGGAAAAAGAAAAGAAAACAAAGTATCCACACGGAAGGAAGCTAGAGCATTCTATCTGAATGGTCTGTCAAATGACACTAGTTTATGAGTTAATTTAAAATGATCTAATTGCTGGAAGAAAAAAAAAAACCCTGTTTATGACATACATTTAGATTTAAATGAAGTCAAACTTAACTATCACAAGGACCAAAACTTTCAATCACGCTAATGTTCCAATATGTTTACGATGTCTGGAAACATGGAGGACCTTCAACTCATTAAGGTCATCTTCCAGGACCTTATCTTACTAAAACATTCAAAAAAAATTCAAGCCAGAACAGGACTAATCACCTTCATTCCTTCTTCTATTATAACAAATGTTTCTTTGGTTTGAGACGTTTGAAGAGAGATTATTCCATCAGGCCCTATCTTAGTCATAGAATCAGCAATCAAGTTCCCCACAAATTCATCATTTCCAGCAGAAATTGAAGCAACCGCTGCAAAAGATAAAAGTTTTAAATATATTTCAAATCAATTTTGTTTTTCTCCATAGGCAGTAAGCAAAGACAAAGTAGATACCCTTTATGTCATCCCTCCCTTTTACAGGAACACTGTACTGCTTCAAGACCTTGACCAATTCTTTGACAGTCAAATCCATTCCTCTCTTTAAGGAAACAGGGTTAGCCCCATTGGCAACTGCTAGCAGCCCGGCTTTAATCATTTCCCGAGCCAAAATAATTGCAGTGGACGTCCCATCTCCAGCCAAATCATTCATTTTATCAGCTACCTACATGCAAAACCTTCAACTGTTACATTACACTAAGCCGGTTCACATCAAGTAACAGATGAACACAAGTTTAGGTGGTGATTGAAGAGGATGAACATAGCAAACCATGAATGACCTCTTGGATTAGCATGACCCCAGCATTCTCCACTGAATCCGAAAGCTCAATCGCCCGAGCTATCGTCACCCCATCATTCACTACTTTTAGTGATTTACTATCGGAAAGAACCACATTACGCCCTGCACCATTTTTGATTAAACACTTGAACAAACCATATCCATTTATTTACACCATTATCATCCACTAAGACGTTTAAAAATCCTATCTTTTGAATATGTCGTTATCAATTTCTAGCCAACCACGACATAAGAAGATGACAGAATCAGGGAAGGCAAGAAATTTGTACCTTTTGGTCCTAAAGTGACAGAAACAGCATCAGCTAGCTTATCAATTCCAGCTAGTAAGCCCTCTCTACATTCTTGACCATAAGATATCTTCTTCGGGCCAGACCTTACAACCAATTTCCTCACTGTTGTTCTCTCTGTCCATAACCCACCAACCCTTCTGTTCCCATGAAGATTCTGCACCAATTTTCACAATGAAATCAAAAACTCAAAACGAAAACCAGCCACGAAGGAGAGAGAGTAGGGAAGAACTCACAGAGAAGAGGAGCTTTTGAGGAAGAATTAACGGCGAGGATACGGCGAAGAAGGAGAGAGGCATCCTCGCTGCCGGCTGTCGTTGAGGGAGCAGGTTCTTTCTTGTGGTTGATAATTCGAAGAGGTTTTTGCGGGGTTTAAACGGTTCTTGCATTCGGGAAGTATCCGACCCGATTCGACTCGGGTGGTTGGTGTCTTCTATAAACCCGATGAATGAAACTGAACTGACCTGAAATGATTCCTAGTCATCACATCATCACTTAACTCTGACCACCTCTAAACGGCATGTAGTTCGCCTAACCTACTTGTCGTGTAACCGTTCTCTTGCTCCAAAAAAGCACTTGGATTGGATGTGAAGTAGAGATTGGGTTATCTGGGTATTACAACTTGGGTCATTGGTTCGTGTGAGCTGTTGGGCTTTCGTTTTAAGATTTTTGGATTTGGAGTTTCTCCCACGTTCAAACTTAATTCAGTTGTTAAGGTTTTGAAGGAGTTGATGGTCTGTCACAAATTATTGCATTAAATGTAACCCAAAAGGATTAATTGCATTAAAGGCTTTGACCCAGCGACCTGGTTTTTTCTGGTACAACTGTTCAAGGACTTAAGTTATGTGACTTTTTTTTTCGAAAGGGTAAAGATATATTAATAAGAATCGCGTACAGCATACATATGAGAATTACATAGATTGTTAAAAATTAGTGAAAAAACAGAGTTAAAGGTCACAAACATGGTGGAATAAATCCACAAACAAAGCATAAACCATAAATACAAAATGATTACACTTAGATCCGGACATAGGCAAAGATTAAAACACAAACCAAAGAACTTGCAGCTACCCATGAACGGGAGAGTGTGATGTCCGCATAAAGCAGGACTAGCCCCAAACAGCAACCAAGTTCGCTTACAGTGGTCGGCAGCTATCGGCTTTAACTCTGAGACACGAGCAAGCCAAGCATATACCATCACCAGAGAAACGGGAGAAAGCCAAGATCCGCCCTTGCGAGTAAACACTTCACAGCATGCTCCATACTCCACACAACAATAAACATACAGATCCACGGTAAAGAGCACTATAAAACTCTTCTGTGTGGATAAAATTCCCAACTAGGGGTAGAGATCCTCAAAAAGAGGCAAATATCCCAATCCAAATCTAAACGAAGAAGTAGATCTGAATGGGTACAACTATTTATCCGGAGCAAGGAGACAAAAACAAAGAAAGCAAAAAAAGAAAAAAAAAAGGGGTGAGGCTGTCGGAAGGCAGCCCCAGGAAAAACCAAAGGCGGAGGTTCCTAGAGAGGGTTGAGAGAAAAAAATTTAGAAAGAGAGAGAGTGTTGTGAGAATGAGTCATTAGGACCTAAGTTATGTGACTTAGTGTTACTTTCAGAGTAGTCTTATTCTATATATGTTGACTGTTGAGGTAATAGACTTGGTCTATTTGATCATTTTAAAACAAAATTCAACCGAAAGACCTTTAATTTTGGAACCATCATTAATTTATTGAACCAAATAGTACCTAGCTGCCCTAATTTTTAAGGCAATTAACGGTCCATGGAACGTGTTACCCACTAATATCTAAAACTTCGATGGGTACTTCAGTTGTATTACTGTCAAGTGTCAACAGCTTTTTTTTTTTTTTGGTTCTCTTCCTCTTCCTCTTTAAAACAAGCATTTGACTATGATTCATGATTTTTGTTTCCTGATCCAGTTTTCCATTCTTGGCCATGGACTAAAATGTTTCAACTGTATTTGAAAATCAATTGTAGACACCATTACAAATTCCAACTTTATTCTCTGTTACCTGTGAGCAGACGATAGAGAGACAAAACAAGAAAGAAGAAACTGGCATGGCATTAGTCACAATATGCTAATTCCAATTTCATTAGTATTGGTATTTCTCCTCTTTTTATTAAGGATTGATTTGGTCAGAACCATAAAAACTTCTCCTTAGATTGAGGCACAAGGCGTTAGTAAACTATTGAGATACCAACATTGATTGGCATTTTGTGGTTGGTCCTGCTATTAGGTGTTGTGGACAAATTGTGGACACATTCCTGACACCAATGTAGCCCAAAATTAAACAAATTGGCCAGACCAACCTTAGTAAAGGATATTCCATTAAATTTCACATTAGCATCCAAGCATAATTTACAAAGTCACACACACCAAATACAACAGAATTGTTTCCTTACATTTCTTTTGGACTTTGTTTGAACTTCGGCCCAAGGTAGGCAATAAATCAACTTCAAAGGCTTTTAGAGAGGCCAGTTCACGACCCACCAGGATTCTCTTCTTCTAATATTTTTTTGGACAGGTAGAATAGAACAGATGTTGTCCCTTGGATTCCATTTTTAAAAATTTTAACCCAGAATTCTTCCTTGGACTGGCATTACCAGAATCGACGCCACAAAACAAAAGAAATCCAACAGCAGAGACGATACCATAAAAGTAAAGAATGGGTCGAAGATTACTTTGTATATGCATCAGATTCATCACCAAAAACAGACCGAAATCCGACGGCTAATACTCACAGATCACACTGTAGCAACTGTCGGCTAACAGCCACAGTACCATACACTGATACATACAAATTTTGTCCGGGTGGTGGCCCTCAATTGAGTTGGCCTTCCAGCCCTATTCTATGTTGACCTTGTCCAAGGGAAAAAAAAAAAAAAAGGAACCATATTCTTAATTTCTTGTCCTTGTACTCCTTCTTGGTGCCTTCCTGTCTTTTTCTTGCACGAGTTACTTCTGTTGTTTATGCACTAAAACACAACATTTTCCTCCCTTGTTAACCCACAGCATCAAACATAAACAAAACCTCTCAAAAAAAAAAGAGTATATACAAAATCCACTTTGATCCATTTAATTAAGTAATGGGGGGAAGTTAGCGTCCACGTTATTCCCCTCTATCCAATACCTTGAACTAGCACCACCAAACGAGTGGAAACAAAACCCTATTCTTTTCTGAAAAGACAAGAGACCAAGCAATATTTTAACTAACTTAATCATTAAAGGCCTAAACATATGATTAACAAACCATTGAATGGTCGGATGGTGACAAAGGGAAAGTGTCTTAATCCGTAAATCACGACTTAATATATGCCAAAAAAGGGATTAATTTAGATAGATTAGAACATTCAATGAGTCTGTTTGTTGTGGTGGTGGTGGACGAAGTGGTGGTGGCCCGACAAAACGACGTGGTCACAATGTTTTTCTCTTCTAAGTTAAATTTTTCTGTTGGGGGTCAATTTGTGCTTTTGGCTTCTTGCCTCCTTTCCTTTCCTTTCTTTTCTTTCTCTTCTTTGTTCACCTAACGCTTAAATTGGCGGTGTCCCCACTGAGGCCAGCATTCACTGCTGACAAATATCAGCTGCTGATTCGATCTGATTGCACGTATAGTCCTCTTGTGGGCTATTAAATTCTTGGAGCATGAACACTGGCGTCGGTGATCTGCGAGGAAATGGAGCGAACTAAGTGAAAAACCATAAGGGTGTGCGTAACTTATATAAATCGGCGACTTTTAGTTGACACTTGACGTGAAGAGGAGGAATAATTTTTGGGGACCCATTTAAGCCCCGTGCGGGAGAAGATATAATTGAAAATCTAATATCATGGTTAGGACCAGCATGAATTGCTAGCTAACTAGGCTTCAATAGTATATACTTCAAAAAAATAATATACACTACTACTAGTATATGTAGGAAATAGGATAGGAGTACCATTTTTTTTTTTCGAAAACGGGATATATTACATTAATATTTCAAAAAATGTACAGAACAAGGCTATTAAGCCGTGTAGTATCTATCAACCCTTAACAGCGCACAAATCGCAGCTGGAGGGGATTGAAGAACTGAAAATCCATCACACCAATCAGGGGCTATCAGAGCCAAATTATGTGCTACCTGATTAGACTCCTTGTAAGGATAGGAGTACCATTGTTGTACCTATATCATCATTCCACGTCGCTAGATCAACCACATACAGTGTGGAGGGAGTGGATTAAATTGAATTTTATGGTGTTGGCTGCTATTTCAATAATTTTAGTAGGGTTGACCATATTCTATATTGCCACTTTTTTCTAGAATAAATGAGTTATTTTTTTGGCTAGTTTCCTACTTTTTCTTTTTTAGCAGCACTATAGGTTTAGTCCCATAGTTCATACTTCATTATTGTTACAAAAGAGAGTTATTTTAATTTTATAATGATGAAACCATTACGCCACCACAATAATATGGAATAAATACTTTTGGTATTATATGATATGGTATATTCAAATTTCAAACCTAGGTGTGTGGACATGCATGGGTGATTGATGTAGGAACATTTCTTCTCCTCTTTTTTAAAAAAATTTGAGTACATGGATCGGACCACTTCCAATACTTTGTTGTTTCATAGTAGAAGAGTATATATTTCAGCTTTGCTTTGACGTTTTCATCACTTGATTAATCCATACCCTCCTATATACATAAAGCTACCAATACATATACTGCCAATTCCTGGACCGTCCAAATAAAGTTATATATATATGTTGCCATCCGGCATACAAAAGGGGACCTCAAATTTCATGCCTATAAAGATATACCCAGTTTTGCCAGTAACTTTCAGTCTCCTTCCATTTGCCGATGATATAAAGTAAATGTTGCCAATTGAAAAGGTCAAAAAAGATAGCACGCTATAAAGAAGAAGAAGAAACCAGTCATTTCAATTCAAAATTCAAACCAATATTGCTGCTCTTACATGACCATGAGTTCGTTCACGTGTGCATCAACAAAAACATTCTCTTCATAATATGAGCTAGCCGACTTTCTTCATTTTCATTTCTGGGTCACTCTTAGGTCCTAAACAATTAATCCAGGTAAGTGAGTAAAAGGACTATATATATATATATATCTAGTATATCCTCGAAGGTTGAATTTCTTGAGGTAGCTTGTCACACCCACAACAAGTTGGCACGTGTGTCCTTGGTACGGATCCATATGGACAACTGTGATCGAGCTGCATCAAAAAACTTAGATGGGGCAGCTTTACGATATGGGTACCCCCCAGAATTGTGTGGCCTTGATGTGCAAAAATCTGATGAGATACTACCAATTTATGGCATTCGGTTGTGGCTGAAGTTATGTATTATCTTCTTCTCATTAGCCACCAAAGAGTACTTCCCGGAGCAGGAGTAAATAGAGGTATGTAATAAGATATTTGGCACCAAATGTCGGTACAGCCGTACATAAAATTCATGTGCGGAAGAGAAAAAGAAAGAAAAGAATAACTAAATAAAAAAATATTATGGGAAAAAGGTGAAAAATAGTGAGGCCTTGTACGAACAACAACCACATCTTATAAGGCCCTACTAAGATTTTCTCTCTGACCAATATCATCACATCACAAAATTCATTTGAACCGCGTAGAATTTTGTACAACTATTACATTCTCCCTGGCTTCCATAATTATTTTTCCATATTCAAGTCAGTGGGCTGTCATGGGCTATCCAAGTTGTGTTCTAGCATTAACACACAACAATCCTTAGTCAACGTTTTAACCGCAAAGCATATATAGTTCGTTAAGTACTTATTAATTTGCACCAAATGGGCCACATATGGCATTAATTCTTGTCTATCTTCTTTTCCCTGCTCTTGTATCTTCAACATATTTTTACACCATCCTATATGAGAGCCGTTGAATATGTGTTCCACTCAATCCATTCACACCTTTATTAAAGCTACTTTTGATTAATTACTCGAGCTATCAATAGCAGCAAGTCATTTATATATACAAAGACTTTCATTTAACGGATTTTGCACTTTAAGCAAAGCCTTTAATTAAGTTTGTAATCAAAGCAGTAACATATGTATGGTGGAAACAAGCATTCTTTGTAAATTTTGCACTTTAAGCAAAAGCTTTAATTTGTAATCAAGGCAGTAGCAATTAGGCGGGAACAGGTGATCTTTATAACTGCTTCCTTGTTGTATAAGGCAAAGACATGCATAAAAAGATCTTGCCAAAAGAAAAGCACGATTCTTCTCTCTTTGGCGGGCACATAGTTGAAACATTATAACAATGACTGCCAATTTGGAGGCAACCTACCTAAATTGATGTGTTAAATAGTACTTTTGATTTAATATAGAGGCATAAATATTTAATTGAAGGTATAAATTTCAACTGTATGATAATAAAATGCTAAAAGAATGAGAGGTAAACGGTAGTTGGGCAGAGTTTTTTTCTTTTTTTTGAACGTGGCAGAATTTTTTTTTCTTGGTATGAAAGAATACATATAAAAGCAAACATCCCTCACACGGATGAATTACTTTTAGTACTTAAAAGATTAACAAAAATTACACTTTTTAAAACTTTGAAACAATTTTCTTTCTTATTTTATATGAAGCAAACAGACCCCAATATATGCGCTTGTTTGTATTGTGAATTGTTTTGTAGTCGTTTTCTATAAGAATGATTGCCAAATCGTGTGCTATATGCTACCTCGTTAGTCGTTACATGCAAATTCAAGGTACATCTGCGGCAGCTCTGCTTGCCAACACATATAATTAAATGAAAGCCTTGATTAAATATCCTCACTAATTGTATCACTTTTTAAGCTAGTATGATGTCAAAAAAAGAAATGTGTTGATCAAAGAAAGCAAGAAATTCGAAAGAATTTATACTCAAAAGACTCAATAATTCAAAATTTGGCTAACAAAAACTATGGAGGAAACGAACTCCCTACTTGGTTAATTAAGTAAATCCTCGAGGCTATGTACAAGCCTTAAGGGGTTAATATCCTTCTTATATTTTTCACCGACACCATCTAAATAAATATGGTGTGAATCCAAAAAAAAAATTAAACTATGTGAAAGCTATTTTGACCTTGAAATAGCAACATAACGGTTTTTCTAGATTCAGCTTTTTTGTAAAATGCATTGCCAAAATAGATTGTTCATTTGATTAAAGGATTCCTTACCTTGTGAAGGACACATATCCTACCTTGGGATTTTGTTGTTTTATTATCTAATAATAAATATCGGGTTATTTTAGAAGGATGTTAAAAAGATGGATTTTGTTTGTTTTGTTTCTTCATACCATATTAGATATTTTTCTTAACCAGAAGAGTCATTACCTTTATAGTTTTGTCAGATATTACTAATACTATAGCTTTATGCTACTAATAATCGCACGCATTGCTTTCAATCGCGGATGCAACTATAATAATTTTCTTAAAATTTTATAATTATACTTAATGAATTTGTCTTCTTCTTTGCCTCCTCCTCGCATACTTTTTGCTTCTTCATCTACTAATTATTTCTTCTATCGAATGTTTAATTACTTTACCAAAAAAATTAGTAAAGCACAATAATTGAGAAAGAAGAGACCTTCCTAACATTCGTCCTCCTTTAAGCATAGAAGATGATAATATTAAATATACTCACATATACTCCCCTTGTCTCCCCCTTTGGCTTTATCAATCTTTTCCCCTAACTCTAATTAAAACACCACCCACCTTACACACACACTAAAGGGGAAGAAAAGGAAAGGACAAAACGTATATCAATATTTAAAATCCTAATTATTATTTTTTAAAGAAAAAGAATAAGAAAATAAAGAAGGAATTCCATTTGCCGATTAATCGTTCACTAATGGAATGTTCCTGGATGGCAACATCACTAAATTCACACCACACCCATCGCTAATATTTTCCACACTATAAAAACACTCTCCCGCACTTCCATTCCCCCATCTTCATCACTACACTTTCCAGTCTTTCTCTTCTCCTCTCCTCTTCTCTGTACTTACTTACTTCACATTTCACTCTCACAAAAAGGAGGAAAAAAAACCCACTAAGCATTAAAGTTTGAAAACAAGACACAAACTAAACAGAGACAATGGCCATGCTCGACACAACCTTTGACGTAGACAAGCTCACCTACGAGATCTTCTCCATCCTGGAGAACAAGTTCCTCTTCGGCGGATACGACGACCCAAAACTCAAACAAGCCCCGGTCATCCAGCAACAACTGAAACCGGCCAAGCCCGCCGCCGGCGGCAGTAAGGTCAGGATCCTCTCCATCGACGGCGGCTCTGCCACCAACGGCATTCTCGCCGCCAAGTCCCTCGCCCACCTCGAGTCCTGCCTCCGCAGCAAGTCCGGCAACCCCAACGCCTCCGTCGCTGACTACTTCGACGTAGTAGCCGGGTCCGGCGCCGGCGGGATCCTCGCTGCCCTGCTCTTCACCCGCGGCAAGAACAACCACCCCCTGTTCACCGCCGAGGAGGCGTTGGGTTTTCTGGCCAAGAGGGTCGGTAGTGGGGGCAAGCCGGAGGGCATCCTCGGGAAGATATTCCGGCAGGGGAAATCCGACGAGAAGGTGTACCGGAAACTATTCGGGGAGTGCAGTTTAAAGGACACGATCAAGTCGGTTCTTATCCCGTGCTACGATCTCGCGACACGTGCCCCCTTCCTGTTCTCCCGCGCGGACGCTTTGGAAATGGACGGTTACGATTTCAAGATGAGCGACGTTTGCCTTGCCACGTCAGCCGACCCCGCGGTTGTTGGCGCCGTGGAGATGCGGTCCGTTGATAGGAAGACGAGGATCGTGGCCGTTGACGGGGGCATCGCGATGAATAATCCAACGGCTGCGGCTATCACGCACGTGTTGAATAACAAGCAGGAGTTTCCTCTCTGTAACGGCGTGGAGGATCTGCTTGTTGTGTCACTAGGGAATGGCGAGTCCGATTCGGGAATTCCGAATCGGATCTCCACACCGGGTCGCTTCATTCGGATCGCCGGAGATGGAGCTTCTGATATGGTGAGTTAATTCTGGACACGTCATTTTATTATTAATTATTATTGTTCTAATAATATATTGCTTTGCTATTTTGTCTTGTCCTTTTTATGATGGATGGGTAGGTAAGCTAATTAAACTTGTTTATTTAATAGGTTGATCAAGCTGTTTCGATGGCATTTGGTCAGTGTCGGACAAGCAATTATGTTCGCATTCAGGTACTAATTACCCTTCAATTGATGTAAGATACTGTTATTTTTCTTATGTTAATAAACATTATACTGACCAAAATATTTACTTATTTCAGGCAAACGGTGTGCTGGGTAAAAAAAATCATAGCTTGGAGAAATCAACAAAAACCCACAAGAAGAGTGTCATTTTGGCCATAACAGAAGAGATGCTGGCACAGAAAAATGTGGAGTCTATACTATTTGAAGGGAAGAAGATGGTGGATAGCACAAATTTGGACAAATTGGAATCATTTGCTGGAGAGTTGATTAAGGAACATGAGAGGAGGAGAACAACTATTTTGCCTACTGTGGTGTTGAAGCAAGCATCACCATCACCAAGAACGTCATCGGCCACCACTCTTTCAACTTGGTCTTCTTCGTGCTAGTAAATTTATGGATAAATTAAAAATTTGTTTTGAAAGAAATCTTTAGTTGAGGTGAATTTTTATAATGCTGCTGCTGCTGCCGCTTGGGATGATTGAAGACAAATCCACCCAAGACTGAGCTGAGCTGCCCGAGTGATTTTGCATTTCTTTTGGCCTTCTGGGGCCTTTTGCCTTAGTATTATTGTAGATAGATAATATATATGCTTGAATGTATACTGTAACTTAGAGCTTGGTTGTGTATATTGGAACTGCGAAATTCTTTGTTTCGTCAATAGTGAGTTCGGTTAATTTGAAATATTTCCTCCTTGGTGAGGAAATTGGTTCCATTGCCTGCCTCTGTTACTATGTGGACTTTTTGTTCATGGACGAGACTAGTGACATGAAGTCATGAATTTCTAGGATTAACGTCTAAGGGCTCTAAAATTTTGTTCCAGAAATTATACTAAGTTTCCGACAAGAGCAGCATATAAATTACAACCATCCCCATATTAATTTTCTTTTTTTTTCGCAACTCAGGTCAGATCCGAATTAATCAGGGTAAAGTCTGGAATGAGATAAAAAGTGCTAGTTACATTAACTTATTTCAAAACTTGTCCATCCATTTCTCTCTTTACAGGTTTGATCTTGAAAGTTGAAAACTATTGATAACGGACTTCTGTTACATTTTTTTTCAGACGTCAGTAGCTAAATGTTTGGACTATTTTACTTCAGTAAATGATTTATAGCTTCTAATTTCTTTCATTTTTGTGCATGTAAAAAATACGAGTTTATTCTCCGAACAAGCAAAAGTTGGATCCGTATCACGAATAAAGTTCAAAAATAGATAGAATACATAACAAATCAAACTTTAAATATATCGAAAGCTTTTTAAAATATATTGAACACATAAACTTTTCATGTGTTTTTATAACTTTCAACCAATTTTATTCGGTATGGAAGCGAATTTATTAAAATTTTCCTCTTAACAAACTGGGAATATCTTTGGTTTCGAAAGAATATCTACTAGACAACATCTTTGGCTTCATGAATTACCCCTCCAACACATATGTATAGACGGTGCCATATACTGTAGATATTGGGCATAAACTGGGAAATGTCTAAAAGCCCATGTGAAAATCATGTCGGCTGGATATTACAATTTGTATGACTGACAACAAAACTAAAACAGATGGGCCGGAAAGAACATAACAAAATGAAAATAGCGATGATCAGCAAACCCATTTGATGTCACTTGGTGACATTCGGCCTAAGCATTTGGCCATGGTTCAGAAAGCCCATTCTAGCAATCAAACACCAAATGAGAATAAAAATAAAAAACAAGCTATAGTACAAAACTATTCCAGAGACAAATTCTGACCTGCGATGGCGTTGTTTTAACAATATCCAAAAAGAGAGGTTGTTATATTTAGAACATAATAATTAAACAGAGAGCCAATTTGTTTGTCAATCTGATATTAAATTTATTCAATAGGTTAACAAAAGAAAAAAACAAAAGATAGAGCGTAATCCCACCTGTGAACAAATAGTTTATGGAGGTAAGGTAAGGAAAACAATGAACAAAAGAGAAGTAAAAGATGTGTCAAATTTATAGGGGGAAAAAAGAATATGAGATATTCAAATTGGAATAAAAGGTAATGGGCAACATCTTGTATCTCATTGCTACTCTTACAAGGGTAAAATTTCAGGCTAGGTAACATAACGTGGCTAACATAATAATTTTCTTTATTCGATTCATGGAATATATTTTTTTTATTTGTCTTGTATGGACTGAATTTGAGAGAGCAATATATGTTTATACAAACTCGTGTCTCAGTCGGCTATGTATAAGCTCAATCATCTTGCACACACTAGTAAATTAATCCTGCCATTGGTTCATTCATATATTTCAAAAGTCAGAGCTTACCTTTGGCGTTACCCAAATTAGTAATTAATTCGATCCAGCTCCACAAATAGATGTTTATTCATTTAAATTGATATACGGATCAGCATCAGGACGGCAAGTTATAGGTCTATCTGTAAAAGGAACTGAATTGATTTTTTGTCTTATTCGCTTAGTATTAAAAAAAAAGATCTTCTGTCTTATTAGCATGGTAGGTGTAGTGTCTTTTTTTTTTGTTTTTTTTTGCTGTTAAACAGATGCGAGTCAAGTATAAAACCCCTAAACTGTTAATCAACATAAGGTCACTCTTGATCTAAAAGTTTTTTAGAAAGAGCCACAATGGAACTCTAGTCTCATTTCAATTTATTTTTATACTCATACAAGAAACATTGATGTGCGGCATCAGATGAAATAGTTCTGCAACTACTAGCTACTACACCAATGGTTTCCTTATTTTTATACTCTTCTGCGTATCCCCTAAAAAAGAAAGAATCAATCCCTGTTTTCAACAATTGTTTAAATAATGCGCAAGATTTATTAGGTTCTTCGTAATCGAACTGCAAATAACAGAGAGTTTATAGTACTTGTGTTGTGTCTCACTCAGATTGGCGTGTTAGATTAAGCATGGGAAATTAAGCGGTGTTAGCAATTTTTTTAGAGAGAAAATATCTTATGTAATTAAATTATCCCTAATATTTATATAAAAAAAGAGTAATTTACAAGAAGCCAATCGATTGCGAAATACGCGGAGTCTGCCATTGATGCTTGGACAGTCGAAGAGCCAGGTGAACCCATTAATGCTTAAATTTTTTAACAGATCAGCTTGAGTTTTTTTTTTTTCTGTGAATAAGCTAGTTTTTTTGGTTTCCGATCATGTATTGGAGCTTCCTCTAACTAATCTAGATTAGATCTGGCCCCGCATCTAATTTTATCTAGATTCGATTTGGGGGGCACATCTAATTTTGGTGACAGGTGGTGACTAAAAAGAATTTTCCAAATTTGGGTGGGAGAGGGAGTATTATTCATTGTTTGTAAAAATTATATTTGTTGGATCTCGATGCTAATCCACATGAATATATAAATTCTTATTAAACATCCACTTGTGGAAATTGCATTATTGTAACATGGAAAAGATAAACTTTGGCTTTTGAAATACGTAGATTAAGGAAATTATGAACACCTAAATGAATAAATATCCTTAAACATCTACTTGTGGAGGTGGCATTAATTTACTATCGAAACAAACATGGCATTAATTTGTTCACGTGGAAAAAGGTAAGCTTGGAGTACTCCTGCGAACATTAATACACAAGTCAAGTCACCATGCACCATTCTCATCCCTATAAATAGGAGTGACAGGAGACGGGAAGAATCCACATCGAACAACAGTTGTATAATTAGCACAAAACCAAGAATATCAATCAAGATATTAATTAGACATCTGTAGAGTGAGTACTGACCATGGCAGGTGGTGGGAAAAAGATCAGTGGGGTGGTGATGGTGGTTGCCTTGGTGCTGCTCAATGCTCATTGCCTCCTCCTGTGTTCAACTCGCCTCTAGCGCTCGCTCCAATCCATTTGATGGCTCTACTACCACTACTACCGCTAGATCTCTTCTCGACTGCCCTCCCCGTGGTACGTTGGTTCAAGGCTGCACCGGTTGTTGCAATGGCTGCCAATATGTGAGCGGCGGCTGGGGTGAATGCCAGTAATACAGTTCCAACACCCAAATTAAGCTATGGTTGATGCTTTCTTTCTGTCATTATTCAAAACACAAGTTTGATTAATGTTTTCATGAATTGTTGTTAATTTATAAGAGCTGTGTAGCTAGCTAGTCATAAGCGAGCTTGTTTCGTGTGCTTTGTTGTTCTTTTCTTTGTGATATTGTTGCAGAGTGTATTCATGAGATCTGATGTCTAATGTTTTCGCCGTTCTATTTTCTTTTTTTTTTTTTGTTTATTTTTGTTCTTCCATGGGTGGATAATTTACCAACTTCATTTTTTTTTTTTTAATGAAAACGATATGTAATAAGAAGGAACTGTACAACAGAAGTTTTTAGCGGTCATCAAAGTGATGACACCTGCTAAACAGAGTAGAAAAGTGCATCGTATCAGGACTCAATCACCTGATACATAGCTAGCTTCCAACAAAACTACTCACACTAAACTTACTCTGCCACACTTTGATACAATCACATTTGATGAGTAAATCATTAAGATTGTCAGGAAAAGCAGGTTGTTTAACTTTAATCCAAGATAGTGATCATAGTAATACGATGTCAAAAACTCTACCCCAATCAGCATCGACTTGATGAAGTATCTTCTTATTCCTGGTGAGCCAGATACTCCACAAAAAAGCATAGAGAATAATCATCCATGATCATCTCGCCGCTGCTGATCCTGCAAGATCATACCACTGCATAAACAACTCTTCAAGGCTTAATAATGAACACCATTTGACACCCCCACCAAGCATAGATTTTTGCCAAAGAGACTCCATGAATATCGACAATGAAGGAATAGATGATCTCTATTTTCAATCTCATCCAAACAAAACACACACATTGAATCCTCAATAGCAATAACGATGAAGCAGTGCAGACTTAGAGACAATATACCATGATGAAAGGCCATCCAGAGGAAGGATTCTACCTTAGGGGGTGCCAATCTCAGCCAAATATTCGATAAAAGGGTATGCGGAGGAGCTGCAGAGGTTAGAGCAAGGTATCTATCTTTCAACGAATAAGAGCCAATTTTATCCCGGGACCAGCACCAGTAATCTTGCAGACCCTCCCTAAGCCGAATACCAACAATTCTTCTATTTATTGATTCCAATTCCTCTTGTTCCCACGAAAACAGAGGCCTTCTCCAACATATATCAGCAATCCACCTATCATTATCCCATCTAGCGGCTTCCCTTACAACCAGATCTTGATGAATTGCGTTATCAAACAGCCGAGGGAAAGTCAATTTCAAAGGTTCTCCTTCAATCCAACAGTTATGCCAAAACCTGCATGAACGTCCATCTCCTAAACACAATCGCAGAAAGCTGTTCAAGCCCCTTACATCATTATAGTCCGTACCTGAATTAATCATATCTCGCCAATTTCCTGAAATTCCATTAATGAGGAAGGAAGGCCATGATTCAAAAACATCAGCCCGGTGAAAATTGTTGAGAATACTGACCCATGCAGGCGAGTAATCAATGGAGTGAAATTTTAAATCCTAAAATAATAAAATTTTAAATCCTAAAATAATAAAGTTTAAAGTATTAATTTGTAACTCGAGTTACTCAAATCCCTAACGTTAATCCCAAATCCTAAACGTTAAACTTTAAATCTTAATTCTAAATCCAAAATAAAAACTTGAAATGTAACAGCCCGGGTAAAATTTTTGATTTTTACCGGGACTGTAAAAGTCTTTTTACCGTGATTTACTGTTGAATTAATCTTGGGTAATTAATTCAAGGTAAATCGAGCGTCGTTTTTCGAAACCGAGAGTTTTCCCGCGCTCGTGATTTTTCCGTGGATTTTTCGGGCCTAAGTTGGTATTTTTCGGGTCCCGGGATTTTCGGAAAAAAATTACACAGGAAAATAACTAAGGGGGTATCAGTTATTTTCTGGTCCGGACTGGACTCGCTTAATAATGCAGGCATTATTAAGGAATCACAAGTGTAACAGTAGTTTTACGTTTATAGGAGAAGAAAGGAAGAGGAGAGGAAGAGGAGAAGAAAAAGAAAAAGAGAGAAAAAAAAGAAAAGAGAAAAAAAGAAAAGAAAAAAAAAGAGAAGAAAAAGAAAAAAAAGAAGAAAAAGAAAAAAAAGAAGAAAAATCAGAAAAAAAAGAAGAGGGGAAAGAAAAAAAAAGAAGAAGGAGAAAAATAAATACAGAAAATAGAAAAAAAAGAGGGAAAGAAAAAAATAGAAAATCGGAAAAAAAGAAGAAAACTCGGAGTGAACAGTCATCACCCCGGAGCCTCCTCCCTGCCACTGTTCATGTGGTAGCGATCGGCGCCGACCCGAGCTACACCGCCGCCACCATGGCCCTCGCCACGCCATCGTCGACTGAACCCTGCCTCCCCCGCTCGTTTCCGCCGCCGGACGCTCCTGCTAGAGGCGTTGACCCGGCGGAGAACCCGCGGATCCGTCCTCCTCCGCGCCCGTCGCTGCTCCAGCGCCGCCGCGCCTCTCTTTCCGCCGTCCCAGCGTCGTCCCAGTGACGTCGCTGCTGCGCCTGTTCCTTCCTCGCATTCGCCTTCCTCCTCTCGCCGTCACGACGCTGCAACCCGAAGGTGAGGCCGGGCGACCCGTTCTTCTGGTCCGGGTCGTGACCTGTTTCAACCAGAAAAAAAATAATAATATATGTATATATATATATATATATATATTCATATAAGCTTGTTTTTAATTTGGAAAAAAATATATATATTTATATTTTGAAAATATAGTTAGTTCTAAATTATGCTATTGGGAAGAAATATATATATGTATATATACTTGATTTTGAAAATTAAAGATAGTTATATTTTATTTTGAAAATTAGTATTATGTTTATTTAGAAAAAAAAGATATTATCATTATATATTGAGAAAAAGATAAATACTAAATAAATATTTTCTGAAAATTATAAATACGTTATTATTTTCTGGAAAAATTAAGGAGATTATAATTTTGGAAAATTATAATTATTTTATGGAAATATTTTGAAAGAGAGTTTTAATTAAAGTATGGTACCGAAATTATATTCGGATAAACGTACGGTATAATATTTTCGCTAAAAGATGAAAATAAAGAATATGAACCGGGATGGGATATTTCACAATATTGGCATCATAGTATACCGATTATGTGCATTTATGTGTATATATTGTCTTGTGGTATAGGTTTGGATATCGGGCAGTTTCCCGAGGAGCCGGCGTCGGACCGGTCATTGTTTCCGGAGTTGAGTAATCGGCCAAGGTGAGGATGGATTTCCTTCAATATATGCCTGTATTACTCGGTTATTGTGCTTGATGTTTATTGCACTGTTGATGATTGCATTTGTTGTGATTGTTGTCGGGATGATTATCCCAGTATTTTGATTTGGTATTTTTGGGATGTTTATCCCCGTGTTGATTTTCTGTGTCTTTTGGTTCAAAGTATAATATGGATTAATAATAAATTGTGACAAGGATGTCGATCCTTGGTATTTTGGATAGGGATGTCTATCCCGGTATCTTGGTTAGGGATGTCGATCTCTACGGTTTGATTTTGATGACGATAATATAATTTTCACGTGATAAGTAGTGGTACGACTCGATGGTTTAAGACTGTTTCGTGGTGGCCATGACCTGGGTTCTTGTGATAAGCATGTCTATGCTTGGGATGTCTATCCCGTGATTATTTTTGGGATGTCTATCCCTGGGTTTGTATTTTTGGGATGTCGATCCCTGGGTTCTCTGGATTTGGTCTGGCACCCAGAATGTGTTGATAACCAGGTCTGACCTCTAGCTTATCCGTGACGGGGGCCCGGAAAGATAAAACTGGAAATTGGAATTTTGTTTGTCTTTTGATTTGTTTTCGATCTGGTGTATTTTGATGGTTTTTACCCGTTTTTGACCTTGAGTATTTATAGTGTGCATATTAATTGTCTTTCCTTCGTCGGTAAGCACTTCGGACTCACCCCTCACCTGCGGGCTTTCATCCCGTAGGATGGATTATTTGTGGTACAGGATTGGTGCATTCCAGACAGGCTGCGGCGTTATCCCTTGGACAGGGCTCGGATCCATAGTTTGCATCTATGTCGCATACAGTGTTTATGTGAGTTATTAAGTCTTCCGCTGTGCATTGTTTTATTATTGTTGGGCCATTGGGCCAGTTAAGTTATTATTATTGTTTTTACTTTGGGCTATTGAGCCTGGATTTCTGTTATATACACTGTATGCTGGGCTTGGTATGGTTGGGTCGTCATAGTTCCGGCACGTGTTTACTGTGTACGTTAAATACGGGTCGGGGCGTTTCATTTTGGTAGCGGAGCGGGCGTTAGGTCTTGTTGGGCAGTCTTTGAGTGTTGTTGTCCTTGTTTGCATAGTTCGCTCCATTTGTTATTATTTTATATCATTTTAGTTAGTGCATTATGGATCCAGTCAAGGGACGCCAACTGTCGCAGAACATACACATAAGAGGTAATGATGCCATAAATAAGCGAAAATACAAATATTATTATTAATACTGATAATTTCATTACAAAGATAAATATTACATTGATATTTTATAAAATTAGAAAATACATTTATCGCTTTGGAACGACGTTGACCCTGAAGCTGTTGGGGTCGTTGTTGATGTTGACTTGGATGCTGTCACTCCACGAGAACCACATGCCGCCTGCGTTGTTCTGGCCAGGAAGCTCGAACCGGTTTGCTGCAGGGAACCAGAGTGGGATGAGACCGTGATCGTCTTCAGGTTGCCACTAGGTCTCCGTGAGAAGAACCATGTTTGGTTTGTATTGGTTCTTCAGGTCTCTCAGGGTACGCGAGAACCCCTGGGAACGCCTTGCGACTCCTTTGCAGTTCCACACCAGTAGTCGGGCCTTTGGCCAAGTTGCGGGCAGACAAGTGACTCTAGGCATGCTCTAGGCCGTCATCGAGAGCTGGTAGTAGGTACCTTGCTCCAGGGTATGGTAAGTGGACTCCAGGTTGAACTCCTAAAGTCTTTCGGAGATGAAAAACATGATGGAGTTTGCCAAGCCGTAGTACGAGGTCCTCAGAGTGCCATGGTCCTCCAGGAAGAACGCCTCTTCCATGGGAGTGATGAAGAATCTGGACGAGTAGAGTTCGTCGACGAAGACCAGACGCGGCATCCTGCCGAGCTCGTTCGGTAGCTCTTTCGGGAGCTCGTTGACCATGCTGTTGGCCAGTCGGTTCCTTCTGCCTAGGTTGGCACCCTCGACGAAGAAGACGGAAGATGGAGTAGGCATTGTGTTGGGACGTGCTGGTGTTTTGTTTTCTGAGTTTTGAGGTTTCTTTGCCTCAGCGTTTGTTTGCTTTAAAATGCTTTTGATGATTTACACCTCACCGCTCCGTCTTTTATACTCTTATGGGGAGCGTGATTACAGTTTTTGATTTTCAAGATTTTGCCTTTTGAAAATTTTGCCGTTGCTTAATTTATTGCTACGTTACTTTATACGTTTTTCGGGCTGCAATGCCAGAGTTTTTCAGCCTTTTTCCATCTTATGATTTTCTTTCGCTCTAGCTACTTTGTCCTTTCTTTTTATGGTTTTACTATATTTTTCTGCATCTTTTATCACATACATCCGTCACTGTTGAGGCTGGACTGATGGGGCCACACCTCGAGTAGAGCGCATGTGCGACAAGTTTACAGCTGTTCGGACATCGTGGAGAGATAGGAGATCTGGCAGACGTTTTTGGCTCATGCGGAATTTGTGGACAAGTGAGTACGTTTCTTTCGAGGGACACAGGACGCTCTCGTGATCATCACCGTGCGAGATAACGGACGTCTCTTCCACGAGGGAAACAGACGTCATCGTTAGTTGCACGTGTTACGTTTCTTGGTTCGAGGGTGTTTTCGTCCGATACGAGCACCGATCATGAAAACATATTTTGTTTTAATTTCTTTTTGTTTTGATATTGTTAAACGAGTTTTATTTTTGATTTCTTTATGTTTTATTTTATATTTTTATTGTTAAGTTTTATTTTGCTTTGAGATGTTTAAATTTTTCGTTTAACATAAGAATTTTGATTTAAAAAGAAAACTTATTTTATTTGTTCATAATAGTTTTACAACTGGAGAAGGAGTACTCTATTGAGTTACATGCTTCTCTAAGTCTTTTACAAGCTTTTGGACATTTTCATATGAGGGAAGAGCTCCGCGCACGCCAGTTCGATCTGCAACACCGCCGAGCTGATCTTCTTCAGTGAGACGTTCAGCTGCGTCAGTGGCTGCTGCGGAGTGCTGCTCTCAGCTACCGCCTTGCCCTTCTTATCCTCAGCTTTCTTGGGAGCACGTTTCTTTCACCGTCTGCTGGAGTCGACCATGTGTTCCTTCAGGCCGATGATGTTGGTTTTGAACCGCTTCTTCGGAGGTTCTTCATCGGAGCTTGTCGGGAAGGCAGTGCCGCCGATGTAGCTGTTGTTCTCGGAGTCTGAGGTAGTTCTTGATCTCAGTGGAGAGTCCATGACTGTGAGTGAGTATGCCAGTCATGAGGTTTGGTATTTATAAGCAGATGAGATGTCGCTTAAGGGTATAAGCGGTATCTCATGTTGACTCTGGACACCTGGTGGAGTATAATAGAAGCTTATCGTGGTAGGACCCACAGATAAGACGGAATTTCGGGGACGAAATTCTTTTTAAGGTGGTAGACTGTAACAGCCCGGGTAAAATTTTTAATTTTTACCGGGACTGTAAAAGTCTTTTTACCGTGATTTACTGTTGAATTAATCTTTGGTAATTAATTCAAGGTAAATCGAGCGTCGTTTTTCGAAACCGAGAGTTTTCCCGCGCTCGTGATTTTTCCGTGGATTTTTCGGGCCTAAGTTGGTATTTTTCGGGTCCCGGGATTTTCAGAAAAAAATCACAACGGAAAATAACTAAGGGGGTATCAGTTATTTTCTGGTCCGGACTGGACTCGCTTAATAATGCAAGCTGCATTATTAAGGAATCACAAGTGTAACAGTAGTTTTACGTTTATAAAAAGAAGGAAGCACGAGAAGAAAGGAAGAGGAGAGGAAGAGGAGAAGAAAAAGAAAAATAGAGAAAAAAAAGAAAAGAGAAAAAAAGAAAAGAAAAAAAGAGAGAAAAAAAGAAAAAATCAGAAAAAAAGAAGAGGGAAAAGAAAAAAAAAAGAAGAGGGAGAAAAATAAATACAAAAAATAGAAAAAAAGAGGGAAAGAAAAAAAATAGAAAATCGGAAAAAAAAAGAAGAAAACCCGGAGTGAACAGTCGTCACCCCGGAGCCTCCTCCCTGCCACTGTTCATGTGGTAGCGATCGGCGCCGACCCGAGCTACACCGCCGCCACCATGGCCCTCTCCACGCCATCGCCGACTGAACCCCGCCTCCCCCTCTCGTTTCTGTCGCCGGACGCTCCTGCTAGATGCGTTGACCAGGCGGAGAACCCGCGGATCCGTCCTCCTCCGCGCCCGTCGCTGCTCCAGCGCCGCCGCGCCTCTCTTTCCGCCGTCCCAGCGTCGTCCCAGTGACGCCGCTGCTGCGCCTGTTCCTTCCTCGCGTTCGCCTTCCTCCTCTCGCCGTCACGACGCTGCAACCCGAAGGTGAGGCCGGGCGACCCGTTCTTCTGGTCCGGGTCGTGACCTGTTTCAACCAGAAAAAAAATAATAATATATGTATATATATATATATTCATATAAGCTTGTTTTTAATTTGGAAAAAAATATATATATTTATATTTTGAAAATATAGTTAGTTCTAAATTATGCTATTGGGAAGAAATATATATATGTATATATACTTGATTTTGAAAATTAAAGATAGTTATATTTTATTTTGAAAATTAGTATTATGTTTATTTAGAAAAAAAAGATATTATCATTATATATTGAGAAAAAGATAAATACTAAATAAATATTTTCTGAAAATTATAAATACGTTATTATTTTCTGGAAAAATTAAGGAGATTATAATTTTGGAAAATTATAATTATTTTATGGAAATATTTTGAAAGAGAGTTTTAATTAAAGTATGGTACCGAAATTATATTCGGATAAACGTACGGTATAATATTTTTGGTAAAAGATGAAAATAAAGAATATGAACCGGGATGAGATATTTCGCAATATTGGCATCATAGTATACCGATTATGTGCATTTATGTGTATATATTGTCTTGTGGTATAGGTTTGGATATCGGGCAGTTTCCCGAGGAGCCGGCGTCGGATCGGTCACTGTTTTCGGAGTTGAGTAATCGACCAAGGTGAGGATGGATTTCCTTCAATATGTGCCTGTATTACTTGGTTATTGTGCTTGATGTTTATTGCACTGTTGATGATTGCATTTGTTGTGATTGTTGTCGGGATGATTATCCCAGTATTTTGATTTGGTATTTTTGGGATGTTTACCCCCGTGTTGATTTTCTTTGTCTTTTGGTTCAAAGTATAAAATGGATTAATAATAAATTGTGACAAGGATGTCGATCCTTGGTATTTTGGATAGGGATGTCTATCCCGGTATCTTGGTTAGGGATGTCGATCCCTACGGTTTGATTTTGATGACGATAATATAATTGTCACGTGATAAGTAGTGGTACGACTCGATGGTTTAAGACTGTTTCGTGGTGGCCGTGACCAGGGTTCTTGTGATAAGCATGTCTATGCTTGGGATGTCTATCCCGTGATTATTTTTTGGATGTCTATCCCTGGGTTTGTATTTTTGGGATGTCGATCCCTGGGTTCTCTGGATTTGGTCTGGCACCCGGAATGTGTTGATAATCAGGTCTGACCTCTTGCTTATCCGTGACGGGGCCCAGAAAGATAAAATTGGAAATTGGAATTTTGTTTGAGTCTTTTGATTTGTTTTCGGTCTGGTGTATTTTGATGGTTTTTACCCGTTTTTGACCTTGAGTATTTATAGTGTGCATATTGATTGTCTTTCCTTTGTCGGTGAGCACTTCGGACTCACCCCTCACCTGCGGGCTTTCATCCCGTAGGATGGATTATTTGTGGTACAGGATTGGTGCATTCCAGACAGGCTGCGGCGTTATCCCTTGGACAGGGCTCGGATCCATAGTTTGCATCTATGTCGCATACAGTGTTTATGTGAGTTATTAAGTCTTCCGCTGTGCATTTTTTTATTATTGTTGGGCCATTGGGCAGTTAAGTTATTATTATTATTTTTACTTTGGGCTGTTGAGCCCGGATTTCTGTTATATACACTGTAAGCTGGGCTTGGTATGGTTGGGTCGTCACAGTTCCGACACGTGTTTATTGTGTACGGTAAATACGGGTCGGGGCGTTTCATGAAAGGTTTTCGATTTAAATTTTCAAGTTTGGAATTTTAGTATTAAAGAGTGCAAGATTTAAGGTTTTATATTTAATGTTTATGACTATATTTTTTTTAAAGAATAACAGTTTAGAGTTTAAAATTTAAAATTTTAGAATTTTATTATCTTGAGATTAAAAATCCTTAGAAATCATATAATTTATAAAAAAAATTTAATCGAGTCCTATAATTTTTTTATTTGATCAATTAAATCCTAATGTTGTGAACATTTTAACTCGTTATCAAATGATGTGCACAATGCTACGTCATAAGATAAATGCCAACCCAACAATATTAGACGGAAATCACACATAGGACTTCTTTGATTAATGGTTCAAATTAATAGGATTTGATTAATAAAAAAATTATGAGAATTGATGTAACAGCCCGGGTAAAAATTTGGATTTTTACCGGGACTGTTAAAGTCGTTATACAGTAATTTACCAAAATATTTATTCTTGGGTAATTAATTCAAGGTAAATCGAGCGTCGTCTTTCAAAACTGAGGCTTTTCTCGCGCTCGGGATTTTTCTGTGGATTTTACGGACCAAAGTTGGTATTTTTCGGGTCCCGGAATCCTCAAAAAAATCACACCGGAAAATAATTAAGTGGGTATAGTAGTTATTTTCTGGTCCGGTTTGGACACGCCTGCATTATTGTGGCAATAATGCAGGCAGCGTTTTCTTTTCTCCTGTGTCGCTGTGACCTGCCTTCTCCTGTTAACTCGTGATTTCTTGCTTGCAACCTGCCCAAAACAAAAAAAATCAGTCTCTTTTCTTCCTGCCTACAAACCCAGTACACTACACCCCCATCACCTTCCCTCACTCTCCTCTGCAAAACCACTACCCAATAAGCCAGTTCTTCACTTCACCTACAAAGCCAATTTCTCGTTCTTTTTCTGTACCTGCAAAACCACTTAAAACCAAACCAGTAAAAAAGAAAAAAAAAAACAAAGAAAAACAAACAACCACCGCCCTCGTCCTTCCTCCCAACGGCGACCACCCAACCCGCCACCACACACCACCAGCCACCACCCTCTCTTTTCCTCCTTCTTTCACTTCCTCGCCGTCGCCAACAGCACCACCATCGGAGAGCTCGACCGTCACCTTCCTCACGCTGCAGTGCCGCCGTCAAGACGAGGCAAGTAGATCGCCACCGCCGAGCCAAGCTGCTGCGAGACCGGGCCTGCCTTGCTGCAGCCGACAACGACCCGCGACCCGATGTAAGCCGGCGACGTCGCCTCGCTGCAGATGTCGTTGGATCGGGCCTTCCTCCACGAAGCCGCCGTTGTTTCCTCGTCTCGCCGTGCTGCCCTCGCTCGCCGTCGCTGCAAGTCACCGCCGTCACCGAACCCAGTCGCGCCGACTTCCCAGACGAGATGACTCGACAAGCGAGTTCACCCCGCTGCCGCTCACCTCCTCCTCCATCACGACCAGCGCCTCGCCTTTCCCCGTCGTGCCTCCGATCCCGTGTCGCCTGCCTCGTCCCATGCCGCCGCCGCCGAGCTCGCCTGACGCCTAGGTGAGCAAGGTTGAAGACGACCCGATTTGGGAGGGTCGACCCGGCTGCACCACGGGTCAGGCTGGTGGGTTAGGTCAGGATCTGGGCCAGGGCCAAGATGGGCTTGCAGATGGACCTGACCAAGCTCCTGGGCTGACCAATGGATTTGATTTGTGGGCTGACCCATTTGGTAAAAAAATAATAATAACAATAAAATAAATAGATACATAATCTGGAATATAAATATTATGGGAAAATATATATAGTGAATTATATATTTCTGGAATTAGACAAATAATTTGACCAAATATAATTATAGCCTTTGAAAAAACATTACTATAGAGTAAATGATGCTTTTTTATTATATACTATGAAAATGTTTTGGAAAATATATATATACGTTAACATAAATAATTTTGGGAAATAACTTTTGGAGAAAAATATATGTACGACTAATTTCTATAAATGTTTTGAAAGTAAATATGGCATTTTATATTCTGAAAATATATTACCAAGTATAAATAATAATATCTTTTTGGAAAAATATATACATATGATTATTTGTTTTTGGAAATTATCCTATTGTAACTATCTCCTTTTGGATAAGAATATACGCTATAGTAAATAATTATTTTCATAGAAATATTTTGGAAAGGATATTATCAAAGTATTAAATACCAGAATAATACCCGGATATAAATATGATATATTATCTTTAGAAATGGATTAATAATGATAAAAGATAATGATATTCTCATCATAACCAAAGAAGAACCGGGGTAAAAGGGAACATTACATTCTGTCATCGCATGTTATTTGCTGTGCATTTTATATGTGTGCATATTATGTGTTATATAGGAGTTGCTACAGAGCAGTTCAACGAGGAACCGACTTTGGGAAGTTTTGAGGATTTCTAAACCTGATAATCGGCTAAGGTGAGGTTAAGTAAATATTTATATACTGCCCGTGATATCAAGTTGATGTTTGTTTACTGTGTGCGATGTTGCTGGTATGATACTTTGTGGCTGTGAATGGTTTATTTGTGGTAAATTAAATTGATGATTGATGCTGTTGATGTTATTGGTGATGTTGGAATTATTGGTATAAGTAATTTATTACTGTTGTTGACTGTGAAATTGTGTGAGTTGAGTACCGAGGGTACTAGTATGGGAAAATAGTTGGAACAAGGTTGCATTATCCAGACGAGCGGAGAGGCTGCGAGCCTGCTCGGGATAATGAGTTGATGGTTGGTTAACAGTATTGTGGTATCAAGACTAAAAAGGTAATATTAATAAAATGGAAACACTTAGACATCTAGTAAGTCACGGTTAAATGTTGGAACAGCCAGATGGTAGTCTTTTATTTTATGGTGCTGGGGGAGAGTGTGTTTGGTGTCTGCTCCCTGTCTGTACCAATTATTATTTTTAGGCGCTAGGGGAGAATGTGCTTGGGGTCTGCTCCCTGTCTGTACCAATTATTATTGTTAGGCGCTGGGGGAGAGTGTGCTTGGGGTCTACTCCTTGTCCGTGCCAGTTATACGTGGAGGTACCAGGGCGGGGTCCACGGGCTAGCTAGCTTGACTACCAGGCGACGCCCATCATTTAACTTGTGATAGGGGCCCTGATAATAAAATTGGAATAGCGTGTCTAGAATCACAGGTGTGTCATTTTAGGTTCTTGAGAACCTTAGTTAATTGTTGGTGATGTGGCTTAAAAATTTACGGTTGTTTGTATATGTATATTTGCTTATGGGTTTTACCCGGTGAGCACTTCGGACTCACCCCTCACCTGCGGGCTTTCATCCTGTAGGTTGAGTTATTTGTGGTTCATGAAACGCCCCGACCCGCATTTACCGTATACAGTAAGCACGTACCGGAACTGTAATGACCCAACAAAACAACCCCGGCATACAGTGTATATAACAGAAACTCGGGCTCAACAGCCCAAAATAAAACATCAGAAATCTGGCCCTTCGGCCCAACAATAAAACATATCACCCGAATTCAGGATCATCTATAACATCATAATCGGCCCAATGGCCCAACAATAGCAATATAATGCACAGCGGAAGACTTAATAACTGACAAAGACACTGTATGCGACACTGATGCAAACTATGGATCCGAGTCCTGTCCGAGGGATAACGCCGCAGCCTGTCTGGAATGCACCAAACCTGTACCACAAATAACTCATCCTACGGGATGAAAGCCCGCAGGTGAGGGGTGAGTCCGAAGTGCTCATCGACGAAGGATAGACAATCAATATGCAACACTATAATTACTCAAGGTCAAAACAAACATAACAGCCAAACCAAAAGACAAGACCCAACACTGGTCCAAGACCAAAAAGACTCAAATAAAAATCCAATTTCCAATTTTATCTTTCCGGGCCCCGTCACGGATAAGCTAGGGGCTGGTTATCAACATATTTCGGGTGCCAGACCAAATCCAAGAGATCCCAGGGACCGACATCCCAAAAATAAGAACCCAAGGATAGACATCTCAAAAATAATCACGGGATAGACATCCCAAGCATAAACATGCTTATCACAAGTAACCCAGGTCATAGCCACCACAAAACAGTCTTAAACCATCGAGTCGTACCTCTACTTACCACGTGACAATTATATTATCGTCATTCAAAACTAAATCACAAGGATCAACATCCCTAACCAAAATACCGGGATAGACATCCCATCCAAAATCGAGGATCGACATCCTTATCACAATTTATTATTTATTCCGTTATACTTTATACCAAAAAGACACAGTGATAAATATCCAAAACTCAACACGGGGACAAACATCCCAAAAACCAATCAAAGCACTGGGATAAACATCCCGAAACAAACCACAGCAAATGCAACAAACAACAGTGCAATAATCATCAAACACAATAACCGAGTAATACATGCACATATTGAAGGAAATCCATCCTCACCTTAGTCGATTACTCAACTCTGAAGACAGTGACCGATAGCAAGGCCGGCTCCTTGGGAAACTGCCCGATCTCGTAACCTATACAACAAAACAATATCCTCACATAAATGCACATAATCGGTATACTATGATGCCAATACTGCGAAATAAACCCTTCCCGTTTCATATCCTTTATTATCATCTTTTACCGTAATTAAACCTTTTTCTGAAAATATTTCCTTGAAAATAATTTTTATTACCATATCGTATATTCTTTTTCCATAAGACAAAAGTATCACCATAATAAATACTTACCAAATTATATATATATATCAGAAAATACTTCCATATAATAAATTATGTCGTTTAACCTTAATTCTCAAAATTATGTCATATTCTTTATTTTTCTAGCAACATGAATTAAATATAAATATATATATGTATCCTGAAAATTATTATTTATCAAATATATACATATTAAGGTAAGCATATACTATATGTATTCTTTTTCCAGAAATTATAATCATATAAATTTTTTCTGAAAATAAATATAGGTATGCATATTTATTTCCTAAAGATATATTTCATCCCCAAGCAATTATATTTATCAACACAATAATCTATTTCCAGGAATATTACTTAGATATACCATATATATATATATTTCAAAAAATATTTTTTTATTTATTTAATTTAAATAGTTTATAACCATATATATTTCCAAAAGTTATTCCAAAATCATTTATGCTAACGTATATAAACATTTCACCAAAATATTTACATAGTATATAAGTAATTTTCCAAAGGATATAATATATCTTGTCAAGTTTATTATTTGTCTATTTCCCAGAAATATTTTACCAACATATTTATTTAATGGTCCATTTCTGTTTATATGTTATTATTTATTTTATTTTTATTATTATTTATTATTATTTTTTTACATATAACGGACTGGGCCAAACCAAGCAACCCAAATCCACCCAACAGCCAAAACCCAAGCCCAAACTAAACTCTCAGCCTTATCCCATAAGACCCAAAGCCCCAATTTAAACCAAACCCAAACCAACCAAACCCAGGCTAAAGGCCTAAGGCCCATCTCCAACCCATCCAGCCCATATGACCCTTTGGGTCATCTTCAACCCAAGGTACTCACCTTGGCAACGGCGGGTTGCAGGCGGCTGGGCACGGCGAGGCGTGTGTCGAGGCAGGGTCGGCTGCAGTTCGGGTCTGGAGACTTGAGGACGGCGGTGAAGACGCTGCTGTGGGTGGTTGCTGTCGGTGGCGTCGTCGGTGCTGGTGGCTGCTACACACGACGGTCGGTAGAAGAGGAGGCGGCTCGGTGGTGTTGCTTGGGTGCAGGTGGTGTCACGTGAGGGTGGTGACACGAGCAAGACGACGAAGCGATGGCGGTGGCAGCGGTTCGTGGAGAACTCAGACGGCGCGGTGGAGGTGTCGCCGGAGAGGAGAAAGGAGAGGAAGAAGAGGCTCGTCGTGGCTTTGGTGGGTTGTCTCGCTGGTCGTGTCGGCGACGAAAGCTGCAGGGGCGGTACGCTGGCGGGCGAGGGAGAAAGGAAAGGAAGAAGGAGAGGGAGGCGGCGCGGAGGAATGGTGGCGCGCTCGGGTGGCTCGGTAATGGTGGTGTGTGGTGTTGCTTATGTTTTGTTGTTCATTTCCTTTTTTTTTTTTCTGGTTTTGCTTGAGTTTTTGTGTTTGTGTTTGCAGAGTGCGGAGTGAAGTAGGGTAAGCACGGGAAAAAGAAAAGAATCATAGGCTATACAGGGTTGTCACGGGCAGCACAGATAAGAGGCGGCTGCGTGACTCAATCACGCAGTCGTGTCCAGACCGGACCAGAAAATAACCGATACCCCCTTAGTTATTTTCTGGTGTGATTTTTCTGAGGATTCCGGGACCCAAAAAATACCGACTTAGGCCCGAAAAATCCACGAAAAAATCTCGAGCACGGGAAAAGCCTCGGTTACAAAAAACGACGCCCGATTTACCTTGAATTAATTACCCAAGATTAATTCTTTCGGTAAATCACTGTAGAAAGACTTTTACAGTCCCGGTAAAAATCCAAATTTTACCCGGGCTGTTATAGTTCAGGTATGATGCATTCCAGACAGGCTGCGGCGTTATCCCTTGGACAGGACTTGGATCCATAGTTTGCATTAGTGTCGCACACAGTGTCTTTGTGAGTTATTAAGTCTTCCGATGTGCTGTTTATTGCTATTGTTGGGCCATTGGGCCGGTTGTGCTGTGTTTTGGGTCCCCGGGTTTGGGTGACGTGTGTTTGTCAATGGGCCGATGGGCCAGATTTCTTATGGTGATTTTGATTACATTGGGCCGTTGGGCCGGTTTCTTTGATTTATACATTGATATTATCTTTGGGCCATTGGGCTGTGTTTCGTGATATATTTACTGTTGTACAGTTCCGGCACGTGTTTACTGAGACTGGTAAATACGGGTCGGGGCATTTCATTTTTGGTAGCGGAGCGGGCGTTAGGTCTTGTTAGGTAGTCCTTGTGTGTTTGTTGTTCTCGTTTGCATAGTTCGCTCCATTTGTTTATTATTTTATATCATTTAGTTAGTACATGATGGTTCCAGTCGAGGGACGCCAACTTGCCACAGAACAAACACATAAGAGGTAATTAATGCCATAAATAAGCGAAAATATTAATATTATTAATGTCACTAATATTAATATTACAAACATTAAAATTACATTATATTGTAAAAAAAAACATTCATCTTCTCGGAACAACGTTGACCCTAAAGCTATTGGTGTCATTGTTGATGTTGACCCTGATGTTGTCATTCCACGAGAACCACATGCCGCTCGCGTTGTTCTGGCCAGGAAGCTCGAACCGGTTTGCTGGAGGGAACCGGAGTGGGATGACGCCGTGATCGTCTTCAGGTTGCCACTGGGTCTCCGTGAGAAGAACCATGTTGGGCTTGTACTGGTTCTTCAGGTCCCTCAGGGTATGCGAGAACTCCTGGAAACACCTACCGATTCCTCTGTAGTTCCACACCAGAAGTCGGGCCTTTGGCCAAGTTGCGGGTAATCGAGTCACTCTGGGCATGCTCTAGGCAGTCATCGAGAGCTTGTAGTAGGTACCTTGGTCCAGGAAATGGCAAGTGGGCTCTAGGTTGAATTCCTGAAGTCTTTCAGAAATGAAAAACATGACGGAATTAGCCGAGCCGTAGAAGGAGGTCCTCAGGGTGCCTTGGTCCTCTAGGAAGAACGTCTCTTCCATGGGAGTGACGAAAAACCTGGAGGAGTAAAGTTCGTCGACGAAGACCAGACGGGGCATCCTGCCGAGCTCATTCGGTAGCTCCTCTGGACGTTCGTTGATCATGCTGTAGGCCAGCCGGTTTCTTCTGCCTAGGGAGGCACCTTCGACGAAGAAGACGAATGATGGAGCAGGCATTCTGACTTGGCGATTTTGTGTCTTTTCTGGACGTGTTTTGTATTTATTTTTCTAAACGTGATACAAAACTCTCTTTCAAAATGCTTTTGATGATTTGCATCTCGCCACTCCGTCTTTTATACTCTTATGGGGAGCGTGATTACTGTTTTGTTTTTCAAGTTTAGACCCCACCTATCCCCGGGAAAGTCTAAAGGATTTTTCGGTGATGGGAAAAGCAGATTCCCTTCACAAAGCTCCAAATCATTTTCATTCTTCAAGGTGTTGCTTTTTGAAAATTTTTCCATTGCCTCATTTATTACTTCATCACTTTGTGTGTTTTGGGGCTACTAACGCAAGTGTTTTTTAGCCCTTCCCATCTCATGATTTTCTATCGCCTTGGCTACCTTGCTTTATTATTTTTATGAATTTTTCCTGCATCTTTTATCACATGCATCCGTGACCGTTGTGGCTAGACTGATGGGACCAAACCTCGAGTAGAGTGCATGTGCGACAAGCTTACACCTGTTCGGACATCAAGGAGGGATACGAGACTTGACAGCATTTTTGGCTTGTGGATAGGTGGATATCTTTTCTTTCGAGGAAACAGGACGTTCTCGTGATCATCGCCTTGCGAGTTAACGGACGTCTTTTTCACGAGGGAAACAGACGTCACCGTTAGCTGTGCATGTCACGTTTTTTGGGATCGAGGATGTTTACGACCGATCTAGAGCGCTGATCATGAAAATATGTTTTTGGTTTAACTTCTTCATGTTTTGGTTTTGTTAAACGAGTTTTATTTTTAATTTCTTTATGTTTGATTTTATATCCTTCTTGTTGGTTTTTGTTCTGCTTTGGGATGTTTTTATCTTTCTGTTAGCGTGAGTTTTCATAATTTAACAAGAGTTTTGTTTTAAAAAGGAAAACTTGTTTTATTTATTCATAACGGTTTTACAACGGAGAAGAAGTACTCTAAGGAGTTACTTGCTTCTCAAGGTCTTTTACAAGTTTTTGGATGTTTTTGACGTGGGGAAAGATTTCCGCACACGCCAGTTCTATCTGCATCACCGCTGAGCTGACCTTCTTCAGTGAGACGTTCAGCTGCGATAGTGTCTGCAGTGGAGTGTTTCTTTCAGCCGTTGCTTTGCCCTTCCGATCATCGGCTTCTTTGCCAGCACGCCTCTTTCGCTGTCTTGGGGAGACCACCACTTCTTCCTTCAGACTGATGGTGTTTGCCTTGAACCGCTTCTTGGGAGGTTCTTCATCGAAGCTTGTCGGGAAAGCAGTACCACTGATGTAGCTGTTATCCTCGGAGTCTGAGGTGGTTCTTGTTCTTAGTGGAGAGTCCATGGCTGAGAGTGAGTGTCTCAGTTATGAGGTTCGGTTTTTATAAGCGGAGGAGATGTCGCTTAAGGGTATAAGCGGTATCTCGCGTTGAGTTTGGACACCTGGTAGAGTATACCAGAAGCTTAATGTGGTAGGACCCACGGATAAGACGGAATTTTGGGGACGAAATTCTTTTTGAGGAGGGTAGAATGTAACAGCCCGGGTAAAAATTTGGATTTTTACCGGGACTGTTAAAGTCGTTATACAGTTATTTACCGAAAGAATTATTCTTGGGTAATTAATTCAAGGTAAATCGAGTGTCGTCTTTCGAAATCGAGGCTTTTCCCGCGCTCGGGATTTTTCCGTAGATTTTACGGACCAAAGTTGGTATTTTTCGGGTCCCGGAATCCTCAGAAAAATCACACCGAAAAATAGTTAAGTGGGTATAGCAGTTATTTTTTGGTCCGGTTTGGACACGCCTGCATTATTGTGGCAATAATGCAGGCGGCACTTTCTTTTCTCCTGTGTCGCCTATGACCTGCCTTCTCCTGTTAGCTCGTGATTTCCAGCTTGCAACCTGCCCAAAACAAAAAAAAATCAGTCTTCTTTTCTTCCTGCTTACAAACCCAGTACACTACACCCTCATCACCTTCCCTCACTCTCCTCTGCAAAACCACTACCCAATAACCCAGTGATTCTCTTCACCTACAAAGCCAATTCCTCGTTCTTTTTCTGTACCTGCAAAACCTCTTAAAACCAAACCAGTAGAAAGGAAAAAAAACAAAGAAAAACATACAACCACCGCCCTCGTCCTTCCTCTTCCTCCCAACGGCAACCACCCGACCCGCCACCACACACCGCCAGCCACCACCCTCTCTTTTCCACCTCCTCGCCGTCGCCAACAGCACCACCACCGGAGAGCTCGACCGCCACCTTCCTCACACTGCAGTGCCGCCGTCAAGACGAGGCAAGCAGATCGCCACCGCCGAGCCAAGCTGCTGCGAGACCGAGTCTGCCTTGCCGCAGCTGACAACGAACCGCGACCTGATGTAAGCCGGCGACGTCGCCCCGATCGTGTCGCCTCGTTACAGATGTCGTTGGATCGGGCCTTCCTCTACGAAGCCACCGTTGCTTCCTCGTCTCGCCGTGCTGCCCTCGCTCGCCGTCGCTGCAAGTCACTGCCGTCACCGAACCCAGCCGCGCCGACGTCTAAGACGAGATGACTCGACAAGCGAGTTCACTCTGCTGCCGCGCACCTCCTCCTCCATCACGACCAGCGCCTCGCCTTTCCACGTCGCGCGTCCGATCCTGTGTCGCCTGCCTCGTCCCATGCCGCCGGCGCCAAGCTCGCCTGACGCCTAGGTGAGCAAGGTTGAAGACGACCCGTTTTGGGAGGGTCGACCCGGCTGCACCACGGGTCAGGCTGGTGGGTTAGGTCAGGATCTGGGCCAGAGCCGAGATGGGCTTGCACATGGACCTGACCAAGCTCCTGGGCTGACCTATGGATTTGGTTTGTGGGCTGACCCATTTGGTAAAAAATAAAAATAACAATAAAATAAATAGATACATAATCTGGAATATAAATATTATGGGAAAATATATACAGTGAATTATATATTTCTGGAATTAGACAAATAATTTGACCAGATATAATTATAGCCTTTGAAAAAAGAATTACTAGAGTAAATCATGCTTTTTATTATATACTATGAAAATGTTTTGGAAAATATATATATACGTTAACATAAATAATTTTGGGAAATAAATTTTGGAGAAAAATATATGTACGACTAATTTCTGTAAATGTTTTGAAAGTAAATATGGCATTTTTTATTCTGAAAATATATTACCAAGTATAAATAATAATATCTTTTTGGAAAAATATATACATATGATTATTTGTTTTAGGAAATTATCCTATTGTAACTATCTCCTTTTGGATAAGAATATACGCTATAATAAATAATTATTTTCATGGAAATATTTTGAAAAGGGTATTATCAAAGTATTAAATACCGGAATAATACCCGGATATAAATATGATATATTATCTTTAGAAATGGATTAATAATGATAAATGATAATGATATTCTCATCATAACCAAAGAAGTACCAGGGTAAAAGGAAACATTCCATTCTGTCATTCGCATGTTATTTGCTGTGCATCTTATTTGTGTGCATATTATGTGTTATATAGGAGTTGTTACCGAGCAGTTCAACGAGGAACCGACTTTGGGACCTTTTGAGGTTTTCTAAACCTGATAATTGGCTAAGGTGAGGTTAAGTAAATATTTATATACTGCCCGTGATATCAAGTTGCTGTTTGTTTACTGTGTGCAATGTTACTGGTATGATACTTTGTGGCTGTGAATGGTTTATTTGTGGTAAATTAAATTGATGATTGATGCTGTTGATGTTAGAATTATTTGTATAAGTAAGTTATTACTGTTGTTGTTGACTGTGAAATTGTGTGAGTTGAGTAACGAGGGTACTAGTATGGGAAAACAGTTGGAATAAGCTTGTATTATCCAAACGAGCGGAGAGGCTGCGAGCCTGCTCGGGATAATGAGTTGATGGTTGGTTAACAGTATTGTGGTATCAAGACTAAAAAGGTAATATTAATAAAATGGAAACACTTAGACATCTAGTAAGTCACGGTTAAATGTTGGAACAACCAGATGGTAGTCTTTTATTTTATGGTGTTGGGGGAGAGTGTGCTTGGTGTCTGCTCCCTGTCTGTACCAATTATTATTTTTAGGCGCTGGGGGAGAGTATGCTTGGGGTCTGCTCCCTGTCTGTGCCTGTTATACGTGGAGGTACCATGGCGGGGTCCACGACTAGCTAGCTTGACTACCAGGCGACGGCCATCATTTAACTTGTGATAGGGGCTCTGATAATAAAATTGGAATAACGTGTCTAGAATCACAAGTGTGTCATTTAAGGTTCGTGAGAACCTTAGTTAATTGTTGGTGATGTGACTTGGAAATTTACACTTGTTTGGATATGTATATTTGCTTATGGGTTTTACCCAGTGGGCACTTCGGACTCACTCCTCACCTGCGGGCTTTCCTCCTGTAGGTTGAGTTATTTGTGGTTCAGGTATGATGCATTCTAGACAGGCTGCGGCGTTATCCCTTGGACAGGACTTGGATCCATAGTTTGCATCAGTGTCGCATACAGTGTCTTTGTGAGTTATTAAGTCTTCCGCTGTGCTGTTTATTGCTATTGTTGGGCCATTGGGCCGGTTGTGCTATGTTTTGGGTCCCCGGGTTTGGGTGACGTGTGTTTGTCATTGGGCCGATGGGCCAGATTTCTTATGCTGATTTTGATTACATTGAGCCGTTGGGCCGGTTTCTTTGATTTATACATTGATCTTATCTTTGGGCCATTGGGCTGTGTTTCGTGATATATTTACTGTTGTACAGTTCCGGCACGTGTTTACTGAGATTGGTAAATACGGGTCGGGGCGTTTCAGTTGATTGAAAAGTGACTAAGAATAATACGGCTTCCAAAACCCTTTATCCCCCTTTCAGTAAATGAAAGTAATAAATTTTATTTTAAAAAAAGGAAATAAAAGAAAAAGAAAGGAAAGGGAAAATAAGTAGTAAACGTATTGATTGATATGTTAGAGAATAAGAAATCATGTGGTGGCGTTTTGCCTCAACCACCCGCAGACCTTTTCGTTCCTGAATTTAGGACTGTGGCTGGGGAGAACAAAAAAGTCGGTACGGTATGAACCATGCTGATTACCTGATTTGTTTTTCGTGATTTTTCCAACAACCCCCCAATACCATGGCTGGGGAGAACAAAAAAGTCGGTACGGTATGAACCATGCTGATTACCTGATTTGTTTTTCGTGATTTTTCCAACAACCCCCCAATACCAACTTATGCCGTGCCGATTTTTAGTTATGCGGATTGGTATGTGTGAGGACCTGGTCAAAAATTAATTAGCCCCCTCATTTTATTCTTATACCTTTTTCTTAACCTATATCCAACATTAAAAGAGTAGCTACCCAAAAAAATCATTCTTAATTAACTTCTTAAGGCAACATGTCATAACGAATCAGAGACGTTGGATTCAGGGGTTCGTCACAGATAGGAAGATGTTAGACACCCATCGTGTTGGGATAAAATCATGTGCAATTGAAGATCAAACTATACCTTGTGATGTGTGTGCAAATGTGGAAACAAAATCAAAGCATCAATAAAACAACAAAATCAAAGAAAAAAAGAAATAAAACATATTTATATATATATGAATAAATTAATCTTTTCAAAAAGCTACTTCTGGAAATCGCATTAATTAAATTTGAGTAAAACGGGAAAGGTAGGCTCTGACTTTTTAGATGGGAGCGTGCTGTGCCAGGATTAATTAATTAGTAATAGTATTACTGTGTTCATCATAATATCTCCAGCTCCACCGTGTGGGGTTTCCAGCCAGGGATTTGTTTTCTCCATGCATCATTTTCTTTATACTAAATTCTTTATTTTTAATTTGACTGCAAGTGGGAAAGTTAATTTATAGCTAGCCAGTAGGGACATCATGAGTTAAGTATAACCATATATATATTGCTTGCTCTCTCAAAGTCCAAACAAGAGGAGAAAAAAATATACGGTAGCTAACCTAGCAAGGATGAGTATTATAGTACTATTACATTAATAATATCCTTTATACAAAGGCTGTGTTTGGGTTCATGGGTTAGGTCAGCCTCGATCTTGTATTATTTCTTGTAGTTTTAGGCTAAGCCCCGTTTCATACTAAAAGACAATATCCTTTATATAACATAAAAAGAAGTCTCCTTTTATATGTAGATTAAGGAAATTATCATTAGATGTCCATGCTGCAGATCCATTTATGAACACCTAATTAATTAAGCGAATGGATTCTTTTTTAAATATCTACTCGTGGAAATGGCAATAATTTATTTACGTGTAAAAGATAAGCTTATTTACTACTCCGTATAGCTAGGTTTTCGCCGGGAGAGGGGGAGAACTATCATAAATAGGAGTGACAGGAGATGTAACTGACCTTAATGGTCCACTGATCTCATCCTTGTAACATTCTTTCATATCATATGATTCCAAAAAAAAAAAAAGAATCCACATCCATACAACAATATTATTAGCCACAAAACCAATATCAAGCAAGAAATCGGTGATCATGGCAGGTGGTGGGAAAAAGTTTTTTTTTTGTCCAAAGTGGTGGGAAATGTTGGTCCCAGTGGCACTATCTTGCGGAATAATGATTAACAACAAAATAAATGGCACACAGAATTTAACGTGGTTCACCCAAAATTTTTGGGCTACGTCCACAAGCTCAATCCCGCAGAAAACTTCCACTATAAAAAAAGTAGGCTTACAAAGAGAGACTTTCCTAAAACATTTAGGGATATAACAAAATCTAGAGTCTACCCAAAAATAGTGTCCCATAAGGTGTTTTCCAAAAATATCCCAAAAGTATTTTTCCCACTATTTTGTCACTCACTCAAATAAGAGAGACTGTTTTGTCACTTTTGAAATTTAGAAGGACTAAACTTCTTCTTTCCCTCTCTCTTTCTTTCTTTCTCCCTTTCCTTCACTCTCTAATTTTCTGCCTATTGTGCTCACTCACACACTCTTCCTCTTTGTGTGTTGTGTGTGTTTGTAGATGAATTCATTCCCTTTATATAGGAAATGGATCATCAAAATTTCTACAAATGGGTGCTTAAATTCCACATTTGGGTGCTAGTTTTCTTCCTTCTTTTTTTTTTTTTCAACAATAGCTGGCTCCATGTGGAGGAAACCACAATTCTCCCCCTTTCTGACTACATGGGGGGATCCACCATCCCGACAACTTCTCGGCAAAATTCAAACTTCCCTCTTGGAAGTGTCTTCGTCAGCATATCTGATCCATTCTCGTCTGTATGGATCTTCTCAAGTTGTAATAGCTTCTTCTCTAATACATCCCTGATCCAGTTGTATCTCACATCAATGTGTTTTGATCTGGAATGAAAAGAGGCATTCTTCGCAAGATGAATAACACTTTGACTATCGCAGAATAGTTGATAACTGTTTTGCGAGAATCCAAGTTCAGTTAGGAACTTCTTCATCCATAACAACTCCTTACATGCTTCCGTTGCTGTAATAAATTCAGCTTCTGTCGTTGACAGTGCGACACACTTCTGTAGCCTTGACTGCCATGACACAGCTCCCCCTGAAAAATTAATCAGGTATCCTGATGTAGATTTTCTGGAACTAACATCACCAGCCATATCTGCATCGGTATATCCAACCAGCACTGGTTTATCTTCTCCATAACATAAGCATATTTTGGAGGTTCCTCGTAGATACCTGAGAATCCACTTGACAACATTCCAATGCTCTTTACCAGGATTAGAAAGGTATCGACTCACCATTCCGACTGCGTGAGCAATATCTGGTCAGGTACATACCATGACATACATCAAGCTACCAACTGCTGAAGCATATGGAACTCGTTCCATCACTTTCTTCTCCTCATCCGTAGATGGACTCTGCTCATAACTCAATCTAAAGTAGTTAGCAAGAGGACAACTAACTGCTTTAGCCTTATCCATGTTGAACCTCTGAAGCACTTTCTCAATGTACTTCTCCTGAGACAACCATATCTTCTTAGCTTGTCGGTCTCGAATAATTCTCATCCTGAGAATTTGTTTTGCTGGCCCCAAGTCTTTCATGGCGAAAAAATTGCTTAGCTGTGCTTTCAAGCTATTGATTCTGGAGACATTCTGGCCAACAATCAGCATATCATCCACATAGAGCAATAGGATGATAAAGTCATCTTCAGAAAATTTCTGAACGAATACACAGTGGTCTGAAGTAGTCTTCTTGTATCCCTGTTGCCCCATCACAGACTCAAACTTCTTATACCACTGTCTTGGGGCTTGTTTTAAGCCGTAGAGGCTCTTCCTCAATCTGCAAACATAATCCTCTTTTCATTTTTGCTGGAAACCCTCTGGCTGCTCCATGTATATCTCTTCTTCCAAATCACCATGTAGGAAGGCTGTCTTGATATCCATCTGTTCAACCTTCAGGTTGAGACTTGCAGCTAATCCCAGTACTGTACGGATTGAGGTCATTTTTACCACTGGTGAGAAGATTTCATCAAAGTCTATCCCTTTCCTTTTACTGAAACCTTTGACAACCAATCTTGCTTTGAATCTAGGAAGTGGACTGTGCTCCTCATGCTTGATCCTGAACACCCACTTGTTCTTCAAAGCTCTCTTGCCTTTAGGCAGCTTCACCAGCTCAAATGTTTTATTCTCATGCAAGGACTTCATCTCTTCTCGCATGGCGTGTATCCATTTCTCCTTATGCTCATCACTAATAGCTTCATCATAGCTTTCTGGTTCTCCCCCGTCAGTGAGCAACAAATAATCACTTGGAGAATATCTGGTAGAGCATTGCACAACTCTGCCAGAGCTTGTGCGATAAGGAGAGCTACTTGACGGCTGAGGATGGTCATCACTAGCTGCTTCATCATCAGCTGCATCATCGTTGCCATCATCCTCAATAGCATCTGTTGGCTCATCTTCAGCAGGATCATCTGGAATTTCAGGATGAAAATCCTAAACATCATCTCCAACTTGTCTCGGTATCTCTATTGGAGGTAACTGAAACTCCTCTAGATCATCACTGGGCTTCTCAACTTTGTCAATGACTTCTATAGTTTGATCCTCTAAAAAGACAATATCTCGACTCCTGATAAGCTTTTTCTCCACTGGATCATAAAACCTATAGCCAAGCATGTCTTGGCCATAACCGATGAATACAAACTGCCTTATCTTCGTATCTAGTTTGCTTCTCTCATCCTTGGGGATGTGAACATGAACTTTACACCCAAATACTCGTAGGTGATCGTGGGAGATGTCTCTTCCTGACCACACCTTCTCTGGAGTCTCGTACTGAAGAGGAACACAAGGTGAATGGTTCAGCACATAAGCCGCTATAAGTAGTGCTTCACCCCAAAAGACTTGTGGTAACTTCGAGTGAGAGAGTAAGCATCTGGTTCTCTCAATCAAAGTTCTGTTCATCCTCTCAGCTAAGCCATTCAACTGTGGAGTTTTGGGTGGAGTAAACTGATGCCGAATACCATGTTCTTTGCAGTAAATATCAAATGGACCTGTGTACTCACCACCATTATCTGTCCGGATACACTTCAGCTTCTTTCCAGTCTCTCTTTCCACCATGGTTAGGAACTGCTTGAAAACTGCTAACACTTGATCCTTCGCCTTCAATATGTAAACACAAGTTTTCCGTGAATGATCATCAATAAATGTCACGAAATACCGGGCACCACCAAGGGAATTATTAAAAGGCTCACATAGATTAGAGTGTACCAGTTCTAACACATCTTTCTTTCTGGAATGAGGAAAACTCTTGAAAGAAACTCTATTTTGCTTACCAGCTAGACAGTGACTGAACTTCTTTAGCTAGATTTGATTCAATCCTGACAGAACATTCTTCTTAGCAAGCTTCACCATTGACTTCTCGCCCATGTGCCCAAGGCATCTATGCCATAACTGGACCTTGTCTTTATTTTCCACAACATTTGTCAATTGTTGAGGAATTCTCGCCTGAGTCACATACAACCTTGACACTTTTGTTCCTCGTGCCACTACCAGCGAGCCTTTGGTGAGCTTCCATTAACCATTGTAGAAGGTATTACAAAAACCTTCCTCATCGAGCTTATCAATAGAGATTAGATTCAGGCGCATATCTGGAACATGCATGTCATCTCTCAGAAGTAGCTTCATCCCGTTCATGGTCTCTAGGCAAACATCTCCTTTGCCGACAACCATCGAGGATTTATCGTTTCCCATTCTTACAGACCCNTTTCCCATTCTTACAGACCCAAAATTACCAGGTGTGTAAGATGAGAAGAGTTCTCTCCGTGGTGTTGCATGAATAGTAGCACCACTATCAACTACCCAGCTTGTCTCTTGGATAGTGAGGTTAATGATGTCATCATCACAGATAACATTGAACTCTCCAAGAGAATTCGCTTCATCATCACTGCTCTCTTCTTTCCTCACATCCTTGCCTTTGCTCTTCTTCTGATCCTTCTTGAACTCTCGGTAAAATATTTTGATGTGGCCCTTCTTCTTGCAGTAATGGCACTCAACTTTGGCAAATTTGTTGGATTTACCCCTGCTCTTGTCCCGATTGCTTTGACCCTTGTTTTGACTTCTCCCCCTCGTCACTGTAGCCAAGACCTCTGACTGTGAAGAAGATGAGCCTTGTGTTCTTCGTCTCATCTCTTCATTCAGAATGACACTTTTGACGGTTGCCATACTCACGACACCATTAGGTGCAGTGTTTGTGATTGAAACCTTCAAGGTTTCCCATGAATTTGGGAGAGTCACTAGGACCATAAGAGCAAGCACCTCATCGTCGAATTTTATGCCCATGCTTAACAACTGGTCCACGATCCCTTGTATCTCATTAAGGTGATCTGCAACCATTTTGCCTTCCTGGTATTTTACTTGCATCAACTTCGTCAAGTAAAATAGCTTGTTGTTCCCTGTCTTTGAGGCATACAATTCTTCAAGCTTCTCCCACAGCGTTCTAGCATGCTCAATGCTAGAAATATGGTTGTAAACATTATTCTCAAAAAATTGCCTTATGTAGCCGCATACTTGATTATGCTCGAATTCCCACTCTTCATCTGATTTGTTATCAGGCTTTACCGTACTGAATACCGGTAAGTGCATCTTCATCACAAACAGGAGATCCTTCATCTTGCTTCTCCATAGGTGGTAATTTGTGCCATCAAGAGTGATCATCTTGTTCATCCTCATTCTCAAAAAAAAATCTTGTTCTTCCTCGCCTCCATCCAGACCAAAAATTTAGCTGGCTCCTTTGGACTAGAAACTTTCCCGGCAGTGAATAGTACCATATATGTGAAAAGTTCCGTATATGCAAACAGTACCGTATACGTGAATAGTGCCGAACAAGTTGTGAATTTAACTGATTCGATAATTCCCAGGAAAGATGGCCTAGCCAATCTCCTAAGATAGAATTATCATTCCAAGATAAATCCCTAGAAAAGACTGGAAGAACAAAGATTCACTTAAAATCCAGCCTCCTAGATAGGACTCACTTGCACAATGTATTAATTCACAACCTATACCTGACAAAGCACGAACCTTCAGCTCCGCTACTAGTTGTTGGTCCCAGTGGCACTATCTTGCGGAATAATGATCAACAACAAAATAAATGGCACACAAAATTTAACGTGGTTCACCCAAAACTTTTGGGCTACGTCCACAAGCTCAATCCCGCAGAAAACTTCCACTATAAAAATAGTAGGCTTACAAAGAGAGACTTCCCTAAAACATTTAGGGGTATAACAAAATCTAGAGTCTACCCAAAAATAGTATCCCACAAGGTGTTTCCCAGTGTTTCCTAAAAATACCCCAAAAGTATTTTTCCCACTATTTTGTCACTCACTCAAATAAGAGGGACTGTTTTGTCATTTCTAAAATTTAGTAGAACTAAACTTCTTCTTCCTCAAAATATAAGGACTAAACTTCTTCTTTCTCCCTCTCTTTCTTTCTTTCTCCCTTTCCTTCACTCTCTAATTTTTTGCCTATTGTGCTCACTCACACACTCTTCCTCTTTGTGTGTTGTGTGTGTTTGTAGATGAATTCATTCCCTTTATATAGGAAATGGATCATCAAAATTTCCGCAAATGGGTGCTTAAATTCCGCATTTGGGTGCTAATTTTCTTCCTTCTTTTTTTTTTTCAACAATGGCTGACTGCATGTGGAGGAAACCAAGCCTAACAGGAAAAAGATGAATGTTAGCCTGGTGGTGCTCATTGCTTCCTCCTGTGTTAAAAAACTGTTGCCCAGTTGGTCAATATTTTGGTGTCAGCGACAAAATTAGAAGAGATAAGAAAACGGGAGAGAAACTTTGATGTGGATCCCTACCACACAGCCCATGTACATGTGCTGCATAAGTTGGAAAAATTCTGCAACTACTACTAGCCAATGGTTTCTTTACTTTTTACAAGAACTGATGCGTGATTTCAAGAATGGCTAAAAATATATATTAATTAAAAAAATTGTCCAAAAATGCATGAGTTTTTAGGTTTTCTGTAATCTAGCTGTTAATAATGAGAGGATTTATAGCTGAAACGTGACAAGAATATACTTATTGTCCTGTCCAAAGTCCAAACGAGAGAGCACAACAAATTAAAGAGTAAACACAATGTTTTAAGGGAAAAAACTGTTGGATGATTTTTATAATATAAGAGGAATTATATTTGTATCTTTTGGTAGTTTAAAAAGTAATAGTTACATCTTTTTGGTATTGTGTCTTTTAGAAAATATACAAATTTAAGTTTGAATTTATTGGCTGTAACTTTTGGTTAAAAGGTGTCTTTTGGAAAAGACATATAAAGCCTTCTAAATAGGCTACTCATTCTCATTTCCAGGCATCAGAAAAAGTATCCAAACGTACAAAACAAATTGTGTTTTAGTTTCCGCTTTTCTCTCCAACTAATTCACTTACTTTTCCTCTTTCTTTATCTATCAAACCTTTCCCACCAAATTATAAAAAATATTTTGCCTTTTGTATCGTATACTACTGCAGAAGTTACCATATAAAATAGATATTCTGCATATATTCGGAAAGTGATCAAGGGTTGTGGTGTTAATGCAAAACATCTCCAACCAGGGGCCATTGTATCTCTGAGGCGAATTTGCAAGACACCATTGCATCCGGACTTTGAATAAAGTGGTGGTGGCAAATATTGTCTTAAGGAAAGTGGCATTAGCAGCACGCCTTGAAGCATCTGCAGTTATCATATTTTCATCATCGACACTCACAGTACCTGGCCTTGTCTACTCCATCATCACCACACAGTGCAGGAAGAGGATTTTGCTCCAACAATCTTAAGACAATATTCAGCATTATGGGGAAGAACAAGGTGATCGTTCCAAAGGATCCAAACTTCACAAAGCTGGAGTGCTTTGATGATGGTTACTTTCGAAGATGGCAAAAGAAGATGCATTTTTTACTAGCTGCAATGGGAATTTTGATGTTCTCAAGGAGCCCAAGCCAAAAGAAAAGGAGGATGAAACAAGGAAGGATGCTATCAAGCGGAACAAATTGGATAATGATGATTGCATTGCTTTGGGCAGCATTCTCAATGGAATGTCAGACACTATGTTCGATACATACTACAACTATGCTTCAGCAAAGGACCTGTGGGAGTTGCTCGAACATAGATACTTCACTGTCTCCAATTTTAATAATTATCGCATGGTAGATAATAAATATGTTATGGAGCAATTTCATGAAATTGAGCATATTCTTGGTACATTCAAGCATCAAAATTTGAAAATGGATGAAGGCATCATTGTAGCATCTATTATAAATAAGTTGCCTCCTTCATGGAAGGAATTCAAGACACAGTTGAAGCATAAGAAAGAAGACATTAGTGTTCAAGCTCTTGGAAATGAACTCCGAATTGAGGAGAGTCTTCGTAAAGAAGAAGAAGATAAAGAGCAAGATTCTCAAGTGTCAAAAGTGCACTTGGTGGAGGATGGACAAGGAAGCAAGTCTAAAAAGCGAAAATTTAGTAGCTTCAAAGACAATAAATCCATCAAGAAAAAGGTTGTGTGCTTCAATTGCAACAAGCCTGGACACTACAAGTCTGAATGCCGACTTCTCAAAAAGAAGAAAGATCAAGGCAAGAATGATGCACCATCAACTGATAAGTTTGTAGCCATGATTTCTGAAATCAATATGGTACAAGATGATGGTGCTTGGTGGATAGATTCCGAAGCAACAAAACATGTCTGCAAGGACAAAGATTTCTTCAAGACCTTTGAGCCTCTAGAAGATGGTTCCAGTTTATACATGGGGAATGCTACTAAAGGAACTATCAAAGGCAAAGGAAGTGTTTATCTTGAGTTCACCTCTGGAAAGACACCTATACTCACAGAAGTGTACTATGTGCCTGAGATAAGGAAGAATCTTGTCTCCGGAAGTATGCTGAACAAATTTGGCTTCAAAATGGTTTTCGAGGCAGACAAGTTTATTCTATCCAAGGGTGGTGTCTTTGTTGGCAAGGGCTACATGTATGAGAATATGTTCAAGTTGAATATCAATAATAATAATAAGTATGTTGATGCTTATATTGTTGATTCTTCTTCCTTTTCCTTATGGCATAATCGGTTAGGACATGTGAATGTTAGGAGGATGCAAGACATAATGAAAATGGAAATAATTCCTAACATTAACAAAAGTGATCAACAATGCAAAACATGCATGCTTACTAAAATCACAAGACATCCATTACCAAAAGTTGAAAGAGGTACTAAAATTCTTGAATTAGTACATAGTGATGTTTGTGATGTGCATAGTACTCTTACTATTGGTGGAAAGAAGTATTTTATTACTTTCATTGATGATTACTCTAGATTTTGGTATGTTTACTTGTTGCATTCTAAAGATGAAGCAATGGATAAATTGTGAGATTTCAAGAGTCTAAGAAAAAGAAATTAGGCGAAAGAGGAATTGAATGCATATTCATAGGATATGCACTTCATAGTAAGGCTTATAGGTTCACGGTTATAGAACCTAATGATGCATAATAATTAATACTATTATTGAATCAAGGGATGCCTTATTTGATGAGACAAGATTCAATTCCATTCAAAAATCTATAGCATCTCCACTTGACATTCCAAACTCAAATACAAAGGAATACTTAAGTGATGCACTTGAGCAAAGAAGGAGCAAAAGAGTTAAAAGAACTACCCAGTCATCAGACTTTTATTACAGGTACAAAAGAAGGTACTGAAAATCATGTACCATTTTGTTACAATATAGAAGAAGATCCTAAGACTTATAGTGAAGCTATGAAGTCACAAGATGCAGCCTTTTGGAAAGAAGCAATCCAAGATGAAATGGATTCTATAATGGGTAACAAAACTTGGAAATTAGTAAACCTACGACCAGGCTCCAAACCGATTGGATGCAAATGGATTTTCAAAAGAAAAATGAAGGTTGATGAAACTATTGATAAGTTCAAGGCCAGGTTAGTGGCAAAAGGATTTACTCAGAAAGAAGGGGTAGATCATTTTGATACTTATTCGCCAGTAGCAAGAATTGCTATAATAAGATTATTGATTGCACTTGCATCAATACATAACCTGGTTATTCACCAAATGGATGTTAAAACAGCATTCTTGAATGGTGAATTGGATGAGGAAGTTTACATGGAACAACTAGAAGGTTTTGTCCTACAAGGACAACAACATAAGGTTTGTAAACTTGAAAAGTCCTTGTATGGACTTAAACAAGCACCTAAGCAATGACATCAAAAGTTTGATGAGGTTGTGTGTAACAACCCAGGTAAAAATTTGGATTTTTACCGGGACTGTAAAAGTCGTTATATAGTGATTTACCAAATGAATTAATATTGGGTAATTAATTCAAGGTAAATCGAGCATCGTTTTTCGTAACCGAGGTTTTTCCCGCGCTCGAGATTTTTCCGTGGATTTTTCGGACAAAAACTGGTATTTTTTGGGTCTCGGAATCCTCAAAAAAATCATACCGGAAATGACTAAGGGGGTATGTAGTTATTTTCTGGTCCGGATCGGACTCGCTCCACAATGCAGACAAGCTGCATTATTGAGCAAGCCGCCATCACAGTGTTCATTTTTTCTATAAAAAGAAAGCAGGAAGCAGAGGAGGAGAAGGGGAAGAGAGGAAGGAAAGAAGAAAAAAGAGAGAAAGGAAGAGAGGAAAAAAAAAAGAGAGAAAAAGGAAAGGAAAAAAAGAGAAGAAAAGAAAAGAAAAAAATCGGAAAAAACAGAGAGGAAGAGAGAAAAGAAAAGAAAAGAAAAGAAAAAAAAACAACAACAAATCAGAAATCAGAAAAAGAAAAGAAAAAGAAATAAAGAAATTACTGAAAATCAGAAAAAAAGAAAAAAAATGGGAACGGTGAACAGTGCGTCACCTCTCCCCTCTCGGGTTACTATGCATGTCGAGGAGATCGGCGCCGTGTCTCGTGCCACCGCCCTCACCCGTGTGCTTGTCGAGCCGTCGCGAGCTCGACGCTATCGCTTCCTCCTCCTTCCGCCGTCCGACGCGCCGCCACGACCCGTTGACCCGACGGACGACCCATGGATCCACCTCCCTCGCGCCTCCCGCCTTCGGCCGACGCCGCTGCGCCCTTCCTTCTGATGTTCCAGATTCGCCTGGCGCCGCTTGTCTTCCTGCCGCGCTCGTCCTCGCACGTTCTCCGCCGCCTTTGCGTCTCCCGAGGTGAGCAACCCGTGAGGTTGAAGACAACTCGTTCGCGACGGGTTTGACCCGGTTCCGAGCGGGCTGTTTTGCTTGGGCTGTGGAACTGGGCTTGAGTCTTGCAGCCTTGGTCTGGGTCCTTGCTTTGGGCTTGGGCTTGGGTTGCATAGCTTGGCCCAGTCCGGATTTTTTTAAAATATGTATATATATATATGTATTTATAATTTCTGAAAATCTAATTAAAATCTGAAAAATATATATTCACTTTGAGAAAATTATGGTCAGTTTAATTCTAGTATTTTGAGAAAAATATAAATATATATACTTTGATAAATAATTAAGTTATGTTTTGGAAAAACTATTATTATTTGGAAAAAATATAAATACCATGAAAATAATTTCTGGAAATTTTATACAATTTATACATATGTTATTTTCCCTGGAAAATAATGGTAATTGGTACCTTTTGGAAAATATGAAACGCCCCGACCCGTATTTACCGTACACAGTAAACACGTGCCGGAACTGTGACAACCCAACCCAACATAATACCCAGCATACAGTGTATACAACAGATAACCGGGCTCAACAGCCCATAATAAAAACAACAATAAATAACAAAACCTGCCCAATGGCCCAATAACTCAAATAACTGCACAGCGGAAGACTTATAACTCACATAAACACTGTATGCGACATAGATGCAAACTATGGATCCAAGCCCTGTCCAAGGGATAACGCCGCAGCCTGTCTGGGATGCACCCAACGTGTACAACAAATAACTCATCCTACAGGATGAAAGCCCGCAGGTGAGGGGTGAGTCCGAAGTGCTCACCGACGAAGGAAAGACAATCAATATGCACACTAAAATTACTCAAGTCAAAAACACAGGCTAAACAGCCCAACCAAAAGACTCGACCCAAAATCGGTCCAAAACCAAAAAGACTCAGATAAAATCCAATTATCCAATTTTATCTTTCCGGGCCCCGTCACGGATAAGCTAGGGTCGTACCAGGTTCTCAACCTGTTCCTGGTGCCAGATCAAAAAGAACCCGGGATCAACATCCCAATATCAAACTCAGGGATTAACATCCCAATCAAACCGGCATCAACATGCCCATCACAAGTAACCCAGATCATGGCACCACAAAACAGTCTCAAACCATCCGGTCGTACCTCTACTTACCACGTGACAATTATATTATCATCATTTAAAATCAAATCGTAGGGATCGACACCCCTAACCAAAATACCGGGATAGACATCCCATCCAAAATACCAAGGATCGACATCCTTGTCACAATTTATTATTAATTCATTATACTTATTCCAAAAGACACAGAAAATCAACACGGGAATAAACATCCCAAAAACCAACATGGGATAAACATCCCGACCACAATCAAGACAATGGGATAAACATCCCGAAACATAACCCAGCAAATGCAACATCCAACAGTGCAAAACCAACAATCACAACTACCGAGTAATATAGGCACATATTGAAGGAAATCCATCCTCACCTTGGCCGATTACTCAACTTCGGAAATAATGACCGGTCCGACGCCGGCTCCTCGGGAAACTGGCCGATATCCAACCTATACCACAAATCAATATACACTCACATAAATGCACATAATCGGTATACTATGATGGCAATACTACGAAATACCCCTTCCCGGTTCTTATCCGTTATTATTACACTTTATCGAAAATATTTTACTTTACGTATTTCCGAATATAATTTCGGTATCATACTTTAATTAAAACTCTTAAAAATATTTTCACAAATTAATTATAATTTCCAAAATAATAATCATCATAATTTTTCAAGAAAAATAATAACCTATTTATAATTTTTAGAAAATATTTATATAGTATTTATCTTTTTCTAAATATATAATAATATTTCCAACACAAAATATAATTACCTTTAATTTTCAAAATACATATTTATATACATATACCAAAATCATAATTTTTCAAACGAAATAATATACATATTAAATTTCTAGAAATTATTCTCAACGTATATATATATATATATATTTTCCAAATAATATTAGTTTCCTAACATAACTTAATTATTTAACAAAGTACATATATTTATATTTTCCTGAAAGTTCCAGAATTAAATTAGCCATAATTTTCTCATAATAAATATATAATTTTTTTCTAAAATATATACCAGGTTATTAATAAATAAATATATATAAAAATAGTTTTTTCTTTTTTAAATTAAAATGGACTGGGCCGTGAATAGTGTCGGCCCAGACCAAGGCAGCAGGCCCGAACACAGGCCCACAGCCCAACCCACAAATCAAAACCCAACAGAAAACCCAAGTCCATAAACTCAACCCGCGACCCGTATCCACAGACGGATCTTGCCAAATCCGGGTCTTACCTCCGGGTAGAGCAACAGCGCAGCGACGGCGAGCGCGGGAGAGGACGCGAGCGCAAGGCTCGGCACCAGCGGACGGAGGGCGGCGCGAGAGTGGCGGCAAACTGAGCACGGCGGTGCTGCAGGAGGCAGGAGGCGCTGGGAAGGAAGATCCATGGGTCGACCGTCGGGTCTGCGGCTCTACGGCGCGTCTGACAGCGGCGTCAGGTGGAAGCGATACCGTTGAGGTCGCGTCGGCGTGGCGGTCCTGATGGCGGCGGTGGTGAGACGTGACACGGCGCGGATCGGCTTCGAGTGAACAGTGTGGTGGCGGGGTGGCTAACTGTTCCTCCGGCCATTTTTCTTTTTTTCTTTTTCCGAATTTCTTTTTTTTTTTTGAATTTCTTTTCTTTTCTTTTCTTTTCTTTTTTCTGTTTCTTTTTTTTTTCATTTTTTTCTATTTTTTTTCATTACCTCTCTGTTTCTTTTTTTTTCTTTTTTTTTCTTTTCTTCCTTTTTCTTTTCTTTTTCCTCTGTTTTCTTTTCTCTCTTTTTCTTTTTCTCTCTTTTTCTCTCCTTTCTTTTTTTCTTCTTCTTCTCCTCCTCCGGCTGCCTCCTTCTTTTATAATGGCAAAATTACTATTTATCATGTGAATGTGTAATAATGCAGGCGGGTCCGATCCGGACCAGAAAATAACTGATACCCCCTTAGTTGTTTTCCGGTGTGATTTTCCGAGAATTTCCGAAACCCAAAAAATACCAACTTAGTTCCGAAAAATCCACGGAGAAATCACGAGCGCGGGAAAACCCTCGGTTTCGAAAAACGACTCCCGATTTACCTTGAATTAATTACTCAAGATTAATTCAACAATAAATCACGATAAAAAGACTTCTACAGTCCCGATAAAAATAAAAAATTTTTACCCGGGCTGTTACAATACAAAATTTATAGTTTTGAAAATATATAATTACTTTGATATATAATTGTTTAGAAAAGTATTTTACCTTTGAAAAATATATAGGTATATTTATTAATTCGTATTTATTTATGAAAATAATTTTGTATGATTATTGTTTTCTGGAAATATGGTTTTCTAAAGATGATAATATTTGGTAATTATATTTTTGCAAGAAATATACTTTATGGAGATAATTTCGGGAAAAATACATATATATGATTTAATTTCTAGGAAAATTTCATTGTTATTATTTTGGAAGTCAAAGTATAATTACTCTATAAAAAAATATTTAAAGGAGAGTTTTAATTAAAGTATGGTACCGAAATTATATTCGGATATACGTACGGTATAATATTTTCGGTAAAGGATAATAATAAAAGATATGTAACTGGGATGGTATTATATTTAATTTACAATTTATGGCATCATAGCATACCGATTATGTGTATTTATGTGAGCATGTTGTTTTGTTGTATAGGTTTTGACATCGGGCAGTTCCCCGAGGAGCCGGCTTTGGACCGGTTATTATCTTTAGAGTTGAGTGATCGGCTAAGGTGAGGATGAATTTCCTTCAATATGTGACTATATTACTCGGTTGTTGTGTTTGATGATTGTTGCACTGTTGATTGTTGCATTTGCTGTGGTTTGGTTCGGGATGTTTATCCCAGTACCTTGATTGATTTTGGGATGTTTATCCCCATGATTTGATTTTAGGATGTTTATCTCCGTGCATTGAGTTTTGGGATGTTTATCCCTGTGTCTTTCTGGTATAAAGATTAATGGATTAAATAATAAAATGTGATAAGGATGTCGATCCTTGGTTTTGGATTGGGATGTCTATCCTGGTGTTTTGGTTAGGGATGTTGATCCCTGAGATTTGGTTTTGGGTGATGATGACATAATTGTCACGTGGTAAGTAGAGGTACGACCGGATGGTTTGAGACTGTTTTGTGGTGGCCATGATTTGGGTTACTTGTGATGGGCATGTTGATGCCGGTTTGATTGGGATGTTGATCCCTGAGATTTGTTATTGGGATGTTGATCCTGGGTTCTTCTTGATCTGGCACCAGGAACAGGTTGATAACCTGGTATGACCCTAGCTTATCCGTGACAGGGCCCGGAAAGATAAAATTGGAAATTGGATCTTTGTTTAAGTCTTTTGGGTCTTGGACCAGTTTTGAGTCGAGTCTTTTGGATTGGTATATTTTGGTTGTTATGACTGTTTCGACCTTGAGTAATTTGTAGTGTTGCATATTGATTGTCTATCCATGGTTGGTGGGAACTTCGGACTCACCCGTCACCTGCAGGCTTTCATCCTGTAGGTTGAGATATTTGTGGTTCAGGTATGATGCATTCCAGACAGGCTGCGGCGTTATCCCTTGGACAGGACTCGGATCCATTAGTTTGCATCAGTGTCGCATACAGTGTCTTTGTGAGTTAATAAGTCTTCCGCTGTGCTATTTATTGCTATTGTTGGGCCATTGGGCTGGTTGTGTTATTGTTGATGTTCCTGGGGTTCGGGTGACTTGTTTATGATGTTGGGCTGTTGGGCCAGACGTACTTATGTTATTTGCTATTGAGCTGGTTTTCTGTTGTATACACTGTATGCTGGGCTTTGTTTGGTAGGGTCGTTACAGTTCCGGCACGTGTTTACTATGTACGGTAAATATGGGTCGGGGCGTTTCATTGTGCTTGCTGATGGTTACAAAATTTACACATTTGATAAATGCGTATATAGTAAATTCAAAGATGGAAAAGGCGTGATTATTTGCTTATACGTAGATGACATGCTTATATTTGGCACGGACATGGATCAAGTTGAGAAAATTTTGACATGAAAGATATGGGAGAAGCAAGTGTAATTCTTGGTATAAAGATTATAAGGAGTAGTGATGGGATTACATTGTCACAATCCCATCACATTGAGAAAATACTCAACAAGTTTGAGAAACTGGAGAGTTCTCTAGTATCTACTCCATTTGATCCAAACTTGAAGTTAGTTAAACATCAAGGAAGTCCGGTAGCACAACTGAAATATTCAAGAATTATAGGCTGCTTGATGTATGCAATGACCTGTAGAAGGCCAGACATTGCATTTGCCGTTGGAAAGCTAAGCAGATTTACTAGCAATTCGAGTAAGCAACATTGGCAGGCAATTCATAGAGTTTTAAGATACTTGAAAAGAACTATGAACTATGGTATATGCTAAACCGGATATCCTTCAGTGTTAGAAGGATTTTCAGATGCTATTTGGATTTATAATAAAGAAGATTATTCATCTGTAACTGGATGGATCTTCATGCTTGGTGGGGGTGCAATATTTTGAAGCTCTAAAAAGCAAACTCTTTGCACAGACTCCACTATGGCATCTGAATTTGTGGCCTTAACATTTACTAGCAAAGAAGCGAAATGGTTAAAAAATTTACTTTATGAGATTTCGCTGTGGCCAAAACCAATTTCTCCAATATCAATACATTGTGACAGTCAGGCCACATTGTCTAAAGCATATAGTCAAGTTTACAATGGAAAGTCTATACATATCGGATTAAGACATAGCTATGTACAAGAATTGATATGAAATGCGGTGATCACCATTGATTTTGTGAGGTCACAACAAAACTTGGCAGATGCTTTTACAAAAGGACTTACCAGAGATAAGGTAAGTAAGACTTCAAATAGGATGGGTTTCAAGCCAATTTCATTGGGTCACCAATTGTGGGACCTCGACTCAACGTTTGATAAAACATTAAATCTTAAGTTCAATGAGTCAAAGTACACTATTAGGATGACTGGCAAGCACTCACTTTAATATTTCATCCCAAGGTAAGAGTGCTTGGTACCCGTTAGGATGAAGACAGGGTGAGCTTATGCTCTTAATAGATCTCTATGGCATGTATTTGTAAAAGTGTTTATAACGGGAACCATAAGGATATAGAGACTACCTATGTGAGTGGAAGTGTGGCCGCTTCTAGGAGTTTTATGGCTTGAACTCTAACAGCACTCATGAACAGATACAAGACACAAGGCCTTTAACGTGTCGGCTATTAAGATCACGTTTCTGGATCAGAAATCTTATGTGTGAATATGTGGTCCAACCAGTCAACATGGAAGATGTTAGTTCAAAGCATAGTCTACTAGCAATTCCGATTGGCGATACGCGATTCACTAAGTGAAAATTCAAGTCTCACCGACATTTTCATTTATGCATAAGATTTCCAGAACTATCGAAGTACAAGGTATCATAAAAATGGTGGGGGAATGTTGGAGGACTTTTATAATGTAAGAGGAATTATACTTGTATCTTTCGGCGTAAAATGTGTCTACTGGAAATGAGTTTAAAAAGTAATAGTTACATCCTTTTGTATTGTGTCTTTTGGAAAAGATACAAATTTAAGTTTGAATTTATTTGTAATGCCCCGAATTTTCATAATTTGATTTTTCGGAATTTTCGAAATTTTTATTTCAATTTTGCCCTTGAGGTATTTTCGAGTTTTAGTCGAGGAAATAAATAATTATGCCTTGGAAATGTCAATTTGAAGTTGGTATAGTTCATGGTTCAGGTCCCGGGGGGAAACGGATTCGAGATCAGGGTGAAACGCGATGTTTAACGCGGTTTCTATTGAAACTATGTCGTTTTGGAAAAAAAAACCTAAGCGGGTCAACAGAGCGGGTTGACCTCGCCCAGCCGAACGACGCGTCGTTCGGGCTGGCGGGTCAAACCCTAAAACCCCCTTCCCCTCCTTCTTTTCTTTTTCTCTTTTCTTTTTCTCCTTCTCTTCTTCCTCTCTTTCTCTCCCGCCGCCGACTTCTTCCTTCTTCCTTTCTCTCTCTCTCTCCCCCCCATCCTCTTTTCCTCTCTTCCACGAAACCTCCTCTCCCCGATCGTCCGCTGCCGTCTTTGATCCCTTGCCTCTCCACACAGCCAGATTCTCTTCTCCTCGCCGTTCATCACAGTGTCGCCTCTCGTCGCGACTGGAGCACGCCGCCGCTGCAGTCGGGAAGGGGAGAAGCCACAAGCACGGGTGAGCTTCCTTGCTCCTTCTCTTCCGTCTTCTCCTCTATTCTCCCTCTACTCGGTTTTTGATTTTTCTTTCCGGTTTTGTGTTGGTTTTTTGTTGTGGGTTTTGTGGTGGCCGGAGGGTGGCGGGTCTGTGTGGGTGTTGTGGTGTTTATGTTGTTGTTGTTGCATTGTCTCTGTCCGGTTGTGTTGGTTGTTGGTGCTGATGGCGTGTGTTGGTTGACGGCGGTCGGGTGTGCGATGTGGTTGCGGGCTCGATGGTGTGTTGTGGTGGCTGGATGTGCTGCTGTTCCGGCAGTGAGGTGCTCGGGTGCTCTGTGTGGTTCCGACCGGCAGTGGTGGGTCTGTTTTCCCGGGGTAAGAACTCATCTACCATTCCTCTCCTTCAATTCATTTTTAGTGTTTCCGTAGTGGTTAGGGCTTGAATTGATTTCGGTGGGATGCTTTACATCTTGGCAGATTCGTTTTGGTGGCTGTTGGTGAAGTTCCGGCGGGGTTCACCGGAATCCGACGAGGCTCGGGAATTTTCCGGCGAGGCTCGGGAATTTTCCGACGAAGGCTCGGGTTTTATTTCGGCATTTAACGGTATTACCAATGTTGTGTAATTTGTGTTCATTCATGGCATGTACTTATAATTTCGGATTGGGTTATGTATTATTGGTAATGTACATAATAGAAATCGAGAACGGGAAATATGTGGAATATAACCGGGTGCTTACCGACACGGGTAGAACCATAGGCCGGGAATATTTGGACTCGGGAAAAACCCTTAAGTGGAAATTGGTCCGAATCGGGCCTAGGCCCGGTAATGTGATTTTTATAACTTGATTTGATAACCATTGGACTTAGATGGGCTTTAGGCCCGGGGACCCGTTAAAAACATAACGAATGGGCCATAGGCCCGGGGAACTACTTTTGGACTTAGTTGGGCTTAAGCCCGGTGAACTTTAGGTCTCGATACTCGGAGTTTAGGTGAGAGAACATCTTGGCGGGCTTAGACCCGAAAATTACCTAATTGGCTAGCTAGGGTCGGGTTTAACTCAGTTGAGCATTTTAGTTATCATGCTTGCACGACTTATTGTGATTTTTTGTAATTTGTTGTGTGTGCCGGTATTCAGGCACGGGTAATACCTCGGGAACTGGAGGATCTATTTTGGGAAAAGCTCCACAGGACAACCGTCGTTGAGGTGACTTTATACGTCTTTTTATGTTTGTATGCATGAGCTTGTTGGATTGGTCTGTTTGAGTTGCATGCCCTGTTTGCTAACATGCTGTGATCCGTATTGTGTGCCTAAGTGTACTATTTGCTTATGAGCATGATATTTGGATTGTTATGGATTATAACATGTGCAGTGATTTTGGGTGTTCTGTGTGATGTACTGTGGGTCGGAGACCCAGATATTTGATTGAGTTGATTATTCACACAACCCTGTTAGATCACAACTCTTGGCACACATAAACTCATAACTTGTGAATAAAGATAATGTACAGTAGAGGATAGGCTACTGTGTGCTGATGATCGGTTGGTTCGAGCGGGAAGTGATACCCCTCGGGTTTGCATGCAGGATAGCATGTGATATGCGGATTAGCATATGGGTCTATAATGACCGGTTCTACCTCCCTCCTTCAACCTCTCCCTTTCTACCTCCCTCTTTCTCTCTGTCTCTCTCTCTCTCTCTATGGATATGTTGGGCTTCGTGCCTGGTTTTATTTGGGCTTATGCCTGGTTGTCTCATGAGACGGGACCGAGCTCGACGCACACAGTAGGGGGCCCTGAATAATAAATTATAATAAGAAAACTTAACACACAACAGATGGAGAATAATGAACTGTTTGCTTGAATGTCTTGGCATGTTAGTACTGGTTGTTGTATGTTTGCATACTTGTCTTGTATCTCTTCTTTCCTTTCGAACTTGTTTCTGCACACTTACATGTTAGAACTCATGGTTCATTACAAGGTTTTGATAATTGACAAACCAACTCCAGATCATGACAAAGATGAAGCAAAAAGAAATGAGGTCAAACCAATCCTCAAGCAAAAGAAACCATTCAAGAGCAAAGAAACAAAGTGAATGAGCACAAAATTGAAGAACCAAGAAAGAAGAGTTAGATTCATAAATTGTACAAGGTATAACACTCAACTCTTCTAGGACATTGGCTTAAAATAAGATAAAGTTTGCTCATGCATCACATAAACATATTTCAAACATCAAACTATTTTTTGAGACAATAACATCGATGTTATATTTTACCACATCGATGTTCTACCTTCAAACAATCTTTCAAAATTGGCAGTAGGCTAATAACATCGATATTGGCATCCCAAACATCGATGTTCTTGGTTTCAACCATTTTTCCAAAAGTTGGCAGTAGCTCAAAAACATCGATGTTGTCTTCTAAACATCGATGTTCCTGCCTTCAAAGAATTTTCCAAAAATTGGCAGAAGGCTCAGAACATCGATGTTGGATTCCTAAACATCGATGTTCTCATGACCGTTGCATTTGAAAATATTTTTACATGAGCAAAACATCGATGTTGGATTGATAAACATCGACGTTCTTCAATGGTCAGTTTTAATCGTTTTTCACAGAAGCAAAATAACATCGACGTTGCCTTTGAAACATCGATGTTCTTCAAATTGAGTCTTTTAACTCTTGTTCAGAGAAGCAAAATAACATCGACGTTGTAAAACTAAACATCGATGTTCTTCAATGATCAGCTTTCATCTCTTTTTCACAGAAGCAAAATAACATTGATGTTGGTGATCAAACATCGATGTTCTTCATATGAAGCTTTAAAGGATTTTTCACAGAATCAAAATACATCGATGTTGGGTATGAAAACATCGATGTTTTAGTTACCGTTAGTCCAATAATTCAAATTTACTGGACAAAACATCGATGTTGAGCCTTTGAACATCGATGTTATGACCGTTATTCTGACAATTTTTTAGCACCCACTATGTCTTGTTTAAAGCTGTTTTCTTGAGTGCTTTTTCAAACGGCTCCATAACTTTTCAGAGCTATAAATTGAGCATTTTCAGCTCTGATTGAGTATCAATCAACTCTCTACATTCATGCTATTCATTCATACATACATTACAAATCCTAATTGAGCCAATATCCTTTGAGGATTGAGAGTTGCCTTTTTGAGCTTAAATTCTGTAACTCATATCTACTCTTGTGAGAGCTTTTGTTTGAGTGATTGTATTGCTATACACCTTAAGGGAGGTTAGTTCCCTTTTTGAGATTCATAGGAAGAGGGTATATCTTCTTGTGTGAGAAGTCTTGAAGTGAGGTATCTTCAAGCAAGAGATTAGAGTTTCTTGTGATTAGAACTCTAGGTTTGTAACGGTTTGTTAAGCACCCGTAAACTTAACGTAGATAGTGGAATCTTCAAGAGAGTCTCTTGAAGGACTGGATTAGCCACACAAGTAGTGTGTGTGTGAACCAGGATAAATTGCTTGTGTCCTTCAATTGTTTTAAATTGCGCATTAATTTCCTGCTTATTTCGTTTTAATCCGATAAACGCTATTCACCCCCTCCTCTAGCGTAGGGCTATTGTTCTAACAATTGGTAGCGAAGCCTAACTCTCTGAAAGACTTAACCGTTTGAGAGGAAATTTTCTATGGCTTCTTCAAGTAATCATGCAGGACTCTTCGAAGGACAATCAACCACTCGCCCACCATTCTTCGATGGCACAAATTACAGCTACTGAAAGGAGAGGATGAGAATTTTCCTCCAATCCAACAACTATGCTCTTTGGCGAATCATGAAGATTGGAGAGCAAATTTCGACGAAGAAAGTTGGTGAAATCCAAGTGCCAATGACGGAGGAGGAATACAACGCTGCAGACATTACGTTGGTTGAAAACAATGCCAAATCAATCAACATGCTCTACTGTGCAGTCAACCCCGATGATTACCGGAAAATCTCTTGCTGCACAACCGCAAAAGAAATGTGGGATAAGCTGGAGGTCAAATGAAGGAGAACGAAGGAATTGAGGAGATGTTCGAACGATTTTCTAAAATCGTAAATAACCTTCATGCTCTTAATAAGGTCCACTCCGACAAGGACTTGGTCAGAAAAGTCCTTAGATGCCTCACTCCCGAATGGCGTTCCAAAGCCGACGCAATCTATGAAAACATCTGGACATCGAACACAACCATTGACAGTCTTAGAGGTAATCTTCTAACCTATGAAACCACTATCCTTAAACCCTCTTTGTAGGAACCAAAGAAGAAGAACATAGCTCTCAAAGCTTCTACCTCCAAGACACAAGAGCTCACTGAATCGGACTCTAGCGATGATGATCAAGAACTCGGACTTGTCATCCGCAAATTCCACAAATTCATGAAGAAAGAATTTGTAAAGAAAGGGAGAAAAATGTCCGGAGCACCCAAATGCCTATGGGTGTGGCGAGAGTGGGCACATCAAGCCCAAATGCCCCAAAGCAAAGGAGGGAAAAGAGAAGAAGCCCTACAAGAAGCAAAGGGCATACATCTCATGGGGAGGCGATTCCGGCGATGAATCATCCGATAGCGATGAAGAAGAAACAGCTAACCTATGTCTCATGGCAAGGGAAGAACCGGAAGAGGTAAGTACCACTTCTCCAAATGAGAACTTTACATATGAAGAACTACAAAATGCATTTGATGAGCTTTATGGTGAATTCATTTCTATTTCTAAAGTTAATAAGAGTTTAAAGAAATAAGTTACAACTTTGAAAAATGATATGGAAAATGTGTCTAATGAGAATAAGAATCTTAATGAAGAAAATATGACTCTAGACACACCTAAGGAATGTGTATCATGTGGCTCCTTAAAAAAACAAAATGAAAAATTAGCATGTGAAAATATGAAGCTGAAGGATGAAAATAAGATGCTAGAAAAGAAGAGTATAGAGGAATGTTCATCATGTATACCTTTAAGGAAACAAGTTGAACAACTTGAAACAACCTTGAAGAAGTTTAATACTCCTCATAAAAATCTGAATTCTATGCTAGGTAATTTGCAATCTACTAGGCATGGAATATGTTTTAGAAATGAACCTAAAAGACATAAAGTTGAATAAAAAAAACCTAAGGTACAACCTAAGGTAAACAAAGTGAGTAATGTGCATAAGTATAGGAAACATAGTAACAACTATCAACTTAGAAGAATGCATAACCCAAATGTCATTTGTCATTATTGCAATAGAATATGACACATTGCTCCTGTTTGTTTCACTAGGCATAGGCATTGGGCTCAAGAAGAAGCTCATAACCACTATGCACCTAACACTCAAGGACCTCAGAAGATTTGGGTACCTAAATCTCATTGATTTGATGTTGTAGGTATGCTTGAAGGCATCAAGTATACTTTTGTACCTTGATAGCGGATGCTCCAAGCACATGACCGGAGAAGCATCCAAATTTTTGCAAATAAAGCCATCAAATGGTGTACGGGTAAGTGTATGTGTATTTGTTTTACTCTTGTAGTTATCTACTCTATGACTGCATTCTTTGTACTTCATCAATTTATTCAATAAAGACCATCGATTAGTATCAAAAAAAAAAAGCCATCAAATGGAGGAAACGTTGTCTTTGGAGACAACAACAAAGGAAAGATCATCGGCATTGGCTCCGTTGGCAAAGATGAGTCTTCCTCCATTGATAATGTCTTGCTTGTTAAAGGTCTTAAACACAATCTCTGAAGCATAAGTCAATTATGTGATAAGGGGAATCGTGTGATTTTTGATTCCAAGTCATGCACCGTAGAACGTCTTAGTGATAATAAGATCATTCTACAAGGTGATAGAATTGACAATATTTATATGGTTAACTTAGAAGAGTCTTCATCAAAATTTTCAAAATGTCTAATGAGCAAAGAAGATGATATGTGGTTATGGCATTGGGAAGCAAGTGCGAGCTTCGTTTCATTCTAAAAACATTGTCTCAACATCTAGACCACTTCAACTTTTGCACATGGATCTCTTTGGTCCCTCACAAATTAAAAGTTTTGGAGGGAACTATTATGCTTTTGTTATTGTGGATGATTATACTAGATTCACTTGGACTTTATTCCTTACTCATAAAAGTGAAGCATTTGATATATTCAAGAGCTTTCTTAAGAAAGTTCAAAATGAAAAAGGTTGTTTAATTGCTTGCATTAGAAGTGATCATGGAGGAGAATTTGAAAACAATCATTTTTCAGCTTTTTGTGATAAACATGGCATTGAGCACAATTTCTCAGCCCCTCGGACACCACAACAAAATGGCGTTGTTGAACGCAAAAATTGGTGTCTTGAGGAAATGGCAAGAACTATGCTCAATGAGGCTAACATTCCTAAGTATTTCTGGGCCGATGCAGTGAGTACGGCTTGCTACGTGTTAAACCGAGCAATCATTAGGCCATTACTCATGAAAACGCCCTATGAATTATACAAGGGAAGAAAGCCAAACATTTCCCATCTTAGAGTCTTTGGCTGCAAATGTTTTGTGCATAATAATGGAAAAGACAATTTGGGAAAATTTGATGCAAAATCTAATGAAGGCATCTTTCTAGGCTATTTATTGCGCAACAAAGAATATAGAGTTTTTAACAAACGAACCTTAAGTGTTGAGGAGTCCCCTCATGTTGTATTTGTAGAGAATAATACTCGCTCGGCGAGAAAGAATTTCTGTGATGATCTTGTAGGTACACTTGAGAAGATGTCATTGAATGATAAGGAAGAAGAAGATATGCAAGACAACGTTTGGAAGAGAGGAGGCACTTCAACCGAACCTACACCTCAACAAGAAATGGAGGCTGTACCTCAACAAGAAGAACCAAGCCCAGTAGAAGACATGCAAGAAACAACGGTTGATATCAACCAAGAGTTACCTAGAGCATGGCGAGAGTCCAAAGATCATCCCCTTGATACGGTACTAGGTGATATCAACTGCGAAGTGAGTACTCGAAATTCTCTTAGAGATAACATAGGGCACATTGCATTTGTTTCACAAATAGAGCCTTCAACCATTTATGAGGCAATTAATGATGAACATTGGACCTTGGCTATGCAAGAAGAGCTAAATCAATTCAAACGCAATAATGTTTGGGAATTGGTTCCAAGGCCCATTGATCATACAATAATTGGCACGAAATGGGTGTTTAGAAATAAACAAGATGAAAATTGCATAATAACTAGAAACAAAACTAGGTTAGTAGCAAAAGGTTATAATCAAGAAGAAGGAATTGATTTTGAAGAAACATATGCACCTGTTGCACGTTTAGAAGCCATTCGTCTTTTGCTTGCATTTGCATCATCTATGAATTTCAAACTTTATCAAATGGATGTCAAAAGTGCATTTCTAAATGGATTCATCCAAGAGGAAGTATATGTTGCTCAACCTCCTGGCTTTGAAGATCATATCTTTCCCGATCATGTTTTCAAACTCAAGAAAGCACTCTACGGTCTCAAACAAGCTCCAAGAGCTTGGTATGAACGTTTGAGTAAATTTCTTTTGGATAATGAATTCAATAGAGGGAAGGTTGACACCACCTTATTCATTAAGAACAAACATCATAACATACTTTTGGTTCAAATGTATGTAGATGATATTATTTTTGGTGCCACTAGTGAGTCTTTGTGCAAAGAATTCTCTAACATGATGACCAGTGAGTTTGAGATGTCCATGATGGGTGAGTTGACATTCTTCCTCAGTTTACAAGTCAAACAAATGAAGGAAGGAACATTCATCTCCCAATCCAAGTATTGCAAGGAGTTATCAAGCGCTTTGAAATGGACAACTCCAAGCAAATGGCCACACCAATGAGCACTTCCATACATTTAGACAAAGATGAGAAAGGTATTGAAGTTGACATTAAGAAATATCGAGGTATGATCGGATCACTTCTTTACCTTACGACAAGTAGGCCAGATATCATGTTTATTGTTTGTTTGTGTGCAAGGTTTCAATCTTGTCCTAAAGAGTCTCATCTTAAGGCTATAAAATGAATAATGAAATACCTTGTAGGCACAATAAATGTTGGCTTATGGTATCCAAAAGGCACTACACATCATCTCGTAGGTTATTCCGACTCTGATTTTGCAGGCTGCAAATTAGACCGAAAAAGCACTAGTGGAACATGTCATTTGCTAGGTAGCTCCTATCAGAGTACCAAATCGTTCTTTGTTCGATCACAACGTAACAGATGGTGGCTTCGCCTTAACATTGCCGCTGGAAGTTGTTGTGCACAAATTCTTTGGATGAAACAACAACTAAAAGATTATGGTCTAAGCCTTAGTCATGTGCCTCTTAAATGTGATAACACAAGTGCCATAAGCTTGACGAAGAACCCTGTTCTTCAATCTAGAACAAAACATATAGATATTCGACATCACTTCATTAGAGATCATGTTCTCAAGGGAGATGTAGCTATTGAATTCGTTGAAACAAAATCTCAACTAGCTGACATCTTCACAAAATCCTTAGACAAAGAGTCATACTTTCGCATTCGAACTGAACTTGGCATACTTGACTCTACATTGATGTAATCTATGCATTCCTCACATATCTCTTTTTGAACATTACTGACTTGAGCGTCGGAGGCTCCCCTAATTTTGTTTTGCAGGTATTCCCCTTACTAAAAGCAACAAGATAAGAGGAACAAGCATAGAAATGCATATGCTAACATTGTTATTGCACATCCTCATTTCTTTTTGCTAATGCCAAAAGGGGAAAGATAAGAAGAGAAGTATATGCATCAAGATAGGGGGAATCATTATTTGATAAGAAGAGAAGTATATGCATCAAGATAGGGGGAATCATTATTCGAAAAATATAGGGGGAATTGTTGTTATAAATATTGGCATATACTTCTAGTTGTTTGTCATTATCAAAAAGGGGGAAATTGTTAGCACTCGTGGTTCATTACAAGGTTTTGATAATTGACAAACCAACTCTAGATCATGACAAAGATGAAGCAAAAAGAAATGAGGTCAAACCAATCCTCAAGCAAAAGAAACCATTCAAGAGCAAAGGAACAAAGTGAATGAGCACAAGATTGAAGAGCCAAGAAAGAAGAGTTAGATTCATAAATTGTACAAGGTATAACACTCAACTCTTCTAGGACATTGGCTTAAAATAAGATAAAGTTTGCTCATGCATCACATAAACATATTTCAAACATCAAACTATTTTTTGAGTCAATAACATCGATGTTATATTTTACCACATCGATGTTCTACCTTCAAACAATCTTTCAAAATTGGCAGTAGGCTAATAACATCGATGTTGCCATCCCAAACATCGATGTTCTTGGTTTCAACCATTTTTCCAAAAGTTGGCAGTAGCTCAAAAACATCGATGTTGTCTTCTAAACATCGATGTTCCTGCCTTCAAAGAATTTTCCAAAAATTGGCAGAAGGCTCAGAACATCGATGTTGGATTCCTAAACATCGATGTTCTCATGACCGTTGCATTTGAAAATATTTTTACATGAGAAAAACATCGATGTTGGATTGATAAACATCGACGTTCTTCAATGGTCAGTTTTAATCGTTTTTCATAGAAGCAAAATAACACGACGTTGCCTGTGAAACATCGATGTTCTTCAAATTGAGTCTTTTAACTCTTGTTTACAGAAGCAAAATAACATCGATGTTGTAAAACTAAACATCGATGTTCTTCAATGATCAGCTTTCATCTCTTTTTCACAGAAGCAAAATAACATCGATGTTGGTGATCAAACATCGATGTTCTTCATATGAAGCTTTAAAGGATTTTTCACAGAATCAAAATAACATCGATGATGGGTATGAAAACATCGATGTTTTAGTTACCGTTAGTCCAATAATTCAAATTTACTGGACAAAACATCGATGTTGAGCCTTTGAACATCGATGTTATGACCGTTATTCTGACAATTTTTTAGCACCCACTATGTCTTGTTTAAAGCTGTTTTCTTGAGTGCTTTTTCAAACGGCTCCATAACTTTTCAGAGCTATAAATTGAGCATTTTCAGCTCTGATTGAGTATCAATCAACTCTCTACATTCATGCTATTCATTCATACATACATTACAAATCCTAATTGAGCCAATATCCTTTGAGGATTGAGAGTTGCCTTTTTTAGCTTAAATTCTGTAACTCATATCTACTCTTGTGAGAGCTTTTGTTTGAGTGATTTTATTGCTATACACCTTAAGGGAGGTTAGTTCCCTTGTTGAGATTCATAGGAAGAGGGTATATCTTCTTGTGTGAGAAGTCTTGAAGTGAGGTATCTTCAAGCAAGAGATTAGAGTTTCATGTGATTAGAACTCTAGGTTTGTAACGGTTTGTTAAGCACCCGTAAGCTTAACATAGATAGTGGAATCTTCAAGAGAGTCTCTTGAAGGACTGGATTAGCCACACAAGTAGTGTGTGTGTGAACCAGGATAAATTGCTTGTGTCCTTCAATTGTTTTAAATTGCGCATTAATTTCCTGCTTATTTCGTTTTAATCCGATAAACGCTATTCACCCCCCTCTAGCGTAGGGCTATTGTTCTAACATTACATAATTAGATTTATACTGCTCACTGAGTAGGCGGCTCACATAATCGCCAACGTTGTTTTTCAGACTCTTAGTTAGCGTGCAGTCACTTTCTACCCTTCCAGAGTACGGACGTGGTTGTCTCAGCAGGTAGCTGTGCTTCTTCTCCCGGTTGGATCCATAGAGCCGACTTGCATCTCATTTTTACTTTTGCTTTATTTTATCTCTATCTTCCGCTGCATTGGATTTTGATGAGATGTCATTTTGATTTTGTCTATTTTATCGGCGGGTTGTCGGGATTTGGTATTGATGATGTATCGGCAGGATGCCGGGTTGACTTGAGGCTTGTTAAGCCGGTTTTATATTTGTTCTTTATGACATCTCGGAATATTAGGAATCTCTTTCCAGATAATGTTTTGATATTGGATTTCGTGTCCTAGGTTTCAGGGGTATTTTGGTAATTTCCATAAGTTTAAGTATTTTATTATAAAATTGGGACACGGGTGTTTCAGCTTGGTAGCGGAGCAGGCTTCAGATCCTTGGTTTTAAAAGTGTTTTAAACTTTGTTTTCAAAGTGATTTCTGTGTTTAAGCCTGTTTCCTGATTTATGACTTTAAAGGTGTTTTTGACTCATATAGGCGTTGATATGGATCACCAGGGGCAGCACAATGCTGAGGATGACGCCGCTACTCATGTCTCCGACAATGTGTCGGTGATGCAGGTTCCCGTTGGTCAGGGGAACAATAATGCAGCAGAGAATAATGCTGCAGGTGGAGGAGGACAGAATGTTGTGCCACCTGTTGTGGACCCAGCGTTCCAGTAGTATCAGGCCTTCTTGCAGTGGCAGCAGTTCCAGCAATTTCAGCAGCAGCAGCAGGATGCCCAGTCTGTAGCACCTGCTGCAGCAGCTGGTATGGAGAGTGGGTATAAGCACATGGATAAGTCTGCAGTGAAGGAATTCTCAGGTGAAGAGGGCAAAGCCAAGGAGTTTGATGATTGGTTTCGCCAGGTGGAGAATGTTCTAGAGAAGTTCACCTGTGCACCTGAGCAGAGGGCTCGATTTGCGGCACACAAGTTCACGGGGTATGCATTGACATGATGGCAGGAACTTGTGGCCAACCTACCGAAGCCTGTGGAGATGCCTTGGGAGGATTTCAAGGAGAAATTCTACAAGGAGTTTCTTATTGTTGGTTTTCTGGAGGAGCAGAAGAAACATTTTCTTGAGGTGGAGCAGGGTCTAGATGAGACTGTGTCTGCATTCAGAATCCGATTCAGCATCCTTCTATCTTATGCTAGGGAGTTTGTGCCCGATGAGGTGACCAGGTGTAGGCGGTTTGTTAACGGCTTACGTACAGAGTTGGCATTAGCTGTGGCTGGTGGAGGGCACAAGACTTGGGAGGCAGTTTGTGAGGCTGCTTTTGATGCTGAGAGGGTCCAATTGATCGGGAAGGAGGCTCGGACAGTCGAGCAGAGGAAGCAGTCATCTGTTTCGGGTCAGAAGAGGCAGTATTCTGATGCCGGAGGTGCAGATTATTCTGTTGGATAGAGTTCTTCTTACCAGGGTTCGAAGAAGTTCCGAAGGCAGAGTTATCAGGGTGGACCAGGCAGATCCTCAGGAGGACGGTCCTATCAGTCTGGCTCTTAGGGACGGGGCTTCTCGGCATGATTCTCGGGTACATGCTGGTATTGCAATAAGCCGGGACACCAGAAGTCATCTTGCTACAAGTGGATGAAGGATAATGGTGGCAGTGGTTCTCAGTATACGGTGCAGAGTTCTGTGGCTAGTGGTGCTGTTTTTTCTGGTCCGAACAAGGGTGGCGGACAACAGGGCTGAGGTCGTGGGGGTCCTGGAGCTCCGAACCGCAGGGGTGCGACTCAGTCTGCTGCAGCTCCTAGGGTTTATGCCATCACCTGGAAGGAGGCTGCTGATGCTCCAGAGGTCATAGCAGGTACCTTTATGGTTTTTGGTCAGTTTGCACATGCTTTAGTTGATCCAGGTTCAACACATTCTTTTGTATCACGTGCATTCATGACTACTGGTAACATAGAGGGTGATAACCTTAGTAGACCCCTAAGAGTCCGTTTACCCACTGGAGATATAGTTGTTGTTGATCGAGTTTGTAGAGATGTATCGATAGAGTATGATAGTGAGAGTTTTCCTTCTGATCTTGCTGTCATGGACTTGGGAGAGTTTGATGTTATCTTAGGAATGGATTGGTTGTCCAGACACCAGGCTGTAGTTGATTGTCGGGCCAGGGAAGTGTCCTTATCTTCTCTGTTGGGGCGTAGATTGGTGTTCGTTGGAGAGCGAAGAGCCCTATCGGCGTGTTGTATCTCGGCCATCCAAGCTTTTAGGATGATTCGAGAGGGATGTGATGCATTTCTAGCTCATGTGGTCGATTCTTCGGTACCAGTATCTGGGGTGGAGGATATTCCAATTGTTCGGGAGTTTCCCGATGTATTTCCTGATGACTTACCTGGGTTGCCTCCGGAGCGGGAGGTGGAGTATACAGTTGACTTGGTACCAGGAGTTGCACCTATTTCTATACCGCCCTACAGAATGGCTTCGGCAGAACTTCAAGAGTTGAAGAAACAACTGGAGGAGTTGTTGGATAAGGGTTTTATTAGACCGAGCATCTCACCCTGGGGTGCCCAGGTCTTGTTTGTGAAGAAGAAGGATGGCAGTATGCGGATGTGTGTGGACTATAGGCAGTTGAACAAGGTGACTGTAAAGAACAAGTATTCTTTGCCTAGGAACGATGACTTGTTCAATCAGTTGTAGGGTGCATCCGTATTCTCGAAGATTGACTTGCGATCTGGTTACCATCAGGTTCGGATTGCAGAGCAGGACATACCGAAGACTGCATTCCGCACTCGGTATGGTCATTATGACTTTGTGGTTGTTCCATTCGAGCTGACGAATGCACCGACAGTGTTCATGTGTATGATGCAATAGGTCTTCCATGAATTTCTGGACCGGTTTGTGGTAGTGTTCATTGATGACATCTTGGTCTACTCGAGTAGTAAGGCCGAACATGAGGACCACTTGAGACAGGTTTTATAGAGGTTGAGAGAAGAGCAGCTTTATGCCAAGCTCAGCGAGTGTGAGTTTTGGTTGGAAGAGGTCGCATTTCTTGGGCATATTCTGTCCGGTGAAGGCATTAAGGTGGATCCGGCCAAGAATAAGGCAGTCTTGGATTGGGAGCCACCGAAGAGTGTATCTGAGATACGGAGTTTTCTTGGACTTGCTGGTTACTACCGGAGGTTCATTGACGGTTTTTCCTTAATAGCGGGTCCCATGACTAAGCTGTTGAGGAAAGACTGTACTTTTGCTTGGGATGACAGTTGTCAGAAGAGTTTTGAGGAGTTGAAGAGTCGGTTGTTGGGATTCTTGATTCAAAGATAGTTCAAGAAAAGAAGCTTCTGCACCGGTTTTGACTGTTTCGAGACCCGGAGTGGAGTACACGGTGTTCAGTGATGCTTCTGGTCTGGGCTTGGGATGTGTTTTGATGCAAGAGGGTCGGGTGATTGCTTATGATTCCAGGCAGTTGAGAACTCACGAGAGGAACTATCCGACCCATGATCTGGAGTTGGCTGCTGTGGTCTTTGCTTTGAAAATCTGGAGACACCATTTGTCTATTTTATCGGCGGGTTGTCGGGATTTGGTATTGATGATGTATCGGCAGGATGCCGGGTTGACTTGAGGCTTGTTAAGCCGGTTTTATATTTGTTCTTTATGACATCTCGGAATATTAGGAATCTCTTTCCAGATAATGTTTTGATATTGGATTTCGTGTCCTGGGTTTCAGGGGTATTTTGGTAATTTCCATAAGTTTAAATATTTTATTATAAAATTGGGACACAAGTGTTTCATTATTGGCTGTAACTTTTGGTTAAAAGGTGTCTTTTGGAAAAGACACATAAAGCCTTATAAATAGGCTACTGATTCTCATTTCCAAGCATCAGAAAGTATCCAAACATACAAAACATATTGTGTTTTAGTTTCCGCTTTTCTCTCAAACTAATTCATTTACTTTTTCTCTTTCCTTATCTATCAAACCTTTCACACCAAATTATAAAAAATATTTTGCCTTTTGTATGGTATACTACTGTAGAAGTTACCATATAAAATAGATATTCTGCCTATATTCGGAAAGTGATCAAGGGTTGTGGTGTTAATGCAAAACATCTCCAACCAGGAGCTTCATTGTATCTTTGAGGCGAATTTGTAAGACATTGTTGCATACCAACTTTGAATAAAGTGGTGGTGGCAAATATTGTCTTAAGGAAAGTGACATTAGCAGCAAGCCTTGAAGCATCTGCAGTTATCATATTTTCTTCATCGACACTCACAGTGCCCGGCCTTGTCTACTCCATCATCACCACACAGTGCAAGAAGAGGATTTTGTTCCAACAAAAACAACACTATCAATTCCATCTGTGTAATGAATTCAATGACTCCAGAATTGTAAATGCAGTTTTAAATAATGATGGGCGTTAAGCCCCTATTTTCCCCCAAAAAAATCAGTTTCTTAAGATATTTTTGTCACTTTACACAGTAATTATTAAACCCTAAATAAATTTCTTAAGACAAAATTGCCAATATGTATAAATGACAGATGGTATTCATTTCAGAAATTAGTACCAAACTAAGCCGCCAACACCAAGAAGATTGCAGCTTCCCCTGGCATTCCTTCTTGTGAACCTAGCTGCCCACCCAAGTAGACTTTTCTGCCACTACTACGGTGTTATAATGACACTAGGTGAAGCGCCCCGACCCGCATTTACCGTAACACAGTAAACACGTGCCGAAACTATTCACAATGATAGAACAGACAGTACAACGAGCAAATATTATACAACAATATCATCTATCAATACAACTGTCACCCACACTCGGGGACCATTATTCAAACCCAACACAGTGCTCTCAGCAGCAGTAGATAGTATCAGTAATATACATATCACAAGCAATCAGCATTACAGCAATGTAAGCAATAGAATAGCAACGGAAGACTTATGCACATGCAACGGTGGTATGGATCCGGAGTCAAGTACTCTTCTTTCGTCGTCGGTAGCTTGCAGCATGGACTTGATGCCTTTGTTGAATAGGATGCCCTACTTTGGGGCGTCCGCTCCCCACTCAGGCTTCACGAGTGGCTGGTTCCTATTTGTCACTATACGTCCGTTGGCATTATGAATTTTCGTTAGTGTCTGTTCGTTGTTATATAGAGTTGTTGACTTGGTTCCGGTTTTGAATGCTTAATTATTATTACCAATTTTATCTTTCGGGCCCCCGTCATTGGACAAGCTAGGGTCGTACCTGGTAATCAATTAATTCTGGATGCTAGGTCAAGAACCAATCCACATATTAGAACAACCGGATATTCGGCATATCCGAGCCACCGCGGATATTCGGCATATCCGAGCCACTGGGTATTCGGTATACCCCAACCTCAGGCGACATCATGCCAACCAGATATTCGGCATATCTGAGCCACTGCGGATATTCGACATATCCGAGCCACCGCGGATATTCGGCATATCCGAGCCACTGGGTATTCGGTATACCCTAACCACAGGCATGACGGGCCAAACAACCAAAAACCGACCATAGCATCCCAAAATTAATTTTCAAACCATCGGGTCGTACCACTACTTTCCACATGACAATTATATCAACATCTCAAATCAATTCCAATCTCAATTCCAATTTCTTTTCCACAATTTCCACAGTCAATAGTTCAACATCAATCTCAGCATAATATCCACAGAATCAATATCACAGTCTAAAAGCAGTAATAATTACCACAACAGTCAATCAGCCAACAAACAGCAATTCAGCAGTTCAATCAACAACAAAGCACACAACATATTACAGGCAACATAACAAGGGTTATCCATCCTCACCTTAGCCGATATCAATTATGGAATTGCTCAGCAAGTTCCAAGTCCGGTTCCTCAGCAAACTGTTCGTTATCAACTCCTATATTCAATCAATAATATGCACATATAAGATGGTATGCAAATGCTATTCTAATACTGTATACCGTAAATTAAATATAAACTCGGCTCGGTTATTCTCCCGGATTAATTCTCCATTATCGTCATCATTCATCATTTATTTCAAGTGTCAAAAATACCCTTCTATACTTTTTCCTATACCCGGGTACTATTCCGGTATGTTACCACCTTGATAATACCCTTTCCAAAATTTATTTCCTAGGTATGTACTTTCCAAAATATTGTTTCTACAAGTTATTATTTTTCTTCCATACCATATATTAGTTCCCAAAATTATTTTCCCAAAAACCATATACTTCCCAAAATTATTTATATTTCCTCCATTAATTTCACAATTATATTTTCTTTTTATTTAATTCTATTTTCCAGATTTTATTCTCTTTCTCTTTTTCTTTTTTATTTTTTAAATTCTAGACTGGGCCCAAACAGTATCAGCCCAGACCAAGCATAGTGCCCAACCCAGGCCATAAAATAGAGCCCAGGTCAAGCCCACGCGTCGGCCCGGTCTGTACTTCAGCCCAGCTCCAACAAGCCCAGCCCGTCATAACTTCCACAGCCCGCGACCCACCTAACTACTCGGGTCAGACCCGACCCAATCACCATTCAACAGGGTCGTGCTCACCTCCTATACTGCAGCGGCGGCGCACGCGGATGGCAAGGTGACGACAAGGCGAGGCGTACGCGGCGGTCTGCAGGCGGGGAAGGCGACGGCGGTGCGCACGAGGGAGGAAGGAGACGAGCTCGCCGGCACGTCAGATCTGCAGACGCCGAGGAGGACGGGCTGGTCGTGGCGGCGGCTTGCCGTATCAGGAGGGAGTGAAGGCGGAGGCGACCGGTTGCGACGGAGGGAGAGGGAGAAGGGAGGGAAGGTGGCTGGCGGCGGCTCGGTGGTGATGGCGGTTTAAGGGGTGGTCGGCCGGTGGAAAAGAAAAGAAAGAAGAAGGAAGGGAGGAAGGAAGGAAGGGGGTGGTGGTGACGTGGCAGGGGTGTTGGTGTGTGTTTGTTGTTGTTTTTTTTTTTTTCCTTTTTCCTTTCTTTCTTTTCTTTTATTTTTTTGCAGATGGTTTTGTTTGAATTTTGCAGGTACTGGAAGGCTGAAGTTGAAGAGATGATGGTGGTGTGCTTGTTGGCAGAAGAAAAATTAGTTTATAGGAAGCAAAATCATTGATAAGTCACATGTATAATAGATAGTTCTCAGGCTAAATAGGAATTGGCGGCTGAATAATTGAACTTCAATTATGCAGTTACTATGCTGCATGTGAAGTGTGGCCCACCTGGACCAGAAAATATCCGGTATACCCACTTATCCTATTTCTGGTCCGATAATTCGAGAATAATTCCGGCTTTTTCCGAAGTAAGGGCCTGGGCCATTTTAAGGTTGAAACCAGGCATTTTAGGCGTCTTTTAAGGGCTTGCACCCTGTTCCAAGCCAAAGCTTTAGGTTATGAGTTAAATGGTATTAAATTAATGGGTTCTAATTTTCAGTTACCATTTAATGACATGTAATTGAATTTGTCAGGGCCATTTTTACTTTAAAAATGGACCCGACAATGTCTAGGCAATTTCACCAATAACAGCACCTCCTGTCCTCACTAGCATTTGATCAGACATCGAAAATAATCTGGATTTAACAATTTCAAAGTCGGTTAGTGATATAATCCTACCCATTTTAGATTCTATCCAACTATGTAGAGGGGGACACTTCTTTTATTTTTTGAAATCGAGCTCATTAAGTGATAATATATGTAAAAAACAAATTACAAAATGGACACAACCTACAAAATATATATGGGTTAACTACTTTTTAACCAGCTGAGTTTTGTTCAAGCGGATTTACCTCCACCTGAATTAAAAAAATCGGGATAGAGGTATCTCGAACTTTGTTTTTGGAAGATTTAACCTCCTGAAGTAAAAAAAACGGGATAAAGGTACCTCCAACTTTGTTTTTGTAAGATTTAACCACCTGAACTTAAAAACCCAGGTATCTCGAACTTTATTTTTGTAAGATTTAGCCCCTCGTATTTAACCCTCATTCATCTAGTACTACCATTGCGAGTAACAGAAATAATTTTTTTAAAATATAAATTAAATAGAGACATTGATGCAAGCACAATGCGTAATCAGATCTGTTCATTTTGAAACATCATTTTACATGCTAATGATTTTTGTGTTATTTATTTCGTTTTTAATTGTTAATAAAAACTATTAAAGGGAAATATTAGTAATGATTTTGATGAGTTAGTTGGGAGGAAATGAAAAAATAAGGTAGATTAAAAAATAAATTTTAAACAAGTTGTGATATAAGCCATTAGAGCAAATTTAAATGATCGTCTAAACCTTTACCACCACTAGAGGGAAATGGAGGGTTTTATGCTGGAGGTGAGCAAGCCCCAATATGGAGAGAAGTATGTCCTTAATAAAATTTATTGTATCACAAATGGATTGAGTTGATAGAATTGTGGAATTATAGATTGAGGGGGTTAAATTTTACAAAATAAAGATTGAGGTATCTCTATCTAGATTTTTTTAATTAAGGTCGTTAAATATTATAAAAATAAATTTCGAAGTACCTTTATCCCGGTTTTTTTTAGTTCAGGTGGTTAAATCCGTTCGACCAAAAATTCATGAGGTAAAAATGAAGTTAACCCAAACATATATATATCCCATCCCCCTCCACCAGAGGGACAATTTCCGAAGGAGGAGAGTGCAAAATAGTCGGATCATGAATATAATTTGCTGCTAAATTGTGATACTTTTATTGCTACTGACTGTACAAAAACAAAAAAAAAAAGATTGACAAAGTTTAGCATTCTGCTCAAACCAAAAATGTTCAACAATATTGTCTAGACAATTGTCCTGTTGTTCCGCAGCCCATGTGATGCCCTCTCGAGAGCAAGATTCCACTTCCATAAATTTCTAGATACCTTTCTTCTTTAACACCCTCTCTTTAATTATTCGATAAAAGTTTAAAGATCTTCGTATAAGCTAAGTTATTATGTATTTTTCTCTTTTTACTTAAGTACTCCCTCTGTCCCTTACTGTAAGACGGTACTTGCACAATCATTAAGAAAAATATTGAATAAGCTTAATCTTATTGTTTAGATTATTAACTTACACTTCCTATTATCCCAACCACCAAAGCATTATCAACTAATCAGACGCAAGCCCCTCCCTGGGCGGATTCCTCCTTTTGCTCCTCAGGCTACGAATTAGCAGCCGTTTCCAGCAGTTCTTCCCCTCCCGAGGGCAGGTTTTTACGCGTTATTCACCCGTCCGCCACTGGAAACACTGCTTCCCGTCCGACTCGCATGTGTTAAGCATGCCAACAATGTTCATCCTGAGCCGAAACCGGACTCTCCGTGAGATTCTTAATTGTATTATTTATAGCTTCCTTGTTCATAGACAAAACGGATTCAGAATTGTCTTTCATTTCAAGGCATAACTTATATCCATGCGCTTCCTATTCGCAATATTTATTGAGATACATCTTGGTTAACTAAATAAGGGTAGATATGAGAAAAATTAATTTAATACTTCTGATCAAAACACTAAAATATCTTTTATTCTGAAACAAAATAAAAGTTTGAAACGTTTTTTTTTTTTTTAAGGAAGGGAGGGAGTATGTAATAAGGAGGGACGTATATGGATTTAAATACTTTTGGTTATAATGAGTGCATTACCATGTGATGCCATAATTCCAACCAAATATTTAATCTAGAGGTCCCAATGAGTAATTTTATATTCTAACAAGTTGGGATTATTTACGGGGGTTTTCGGGACTTGGAATTATTTTCGCTTGCATTATCATTCATCTCATGTCTCGGTCACCCACTATAAAATGGAGCCATGTGAGATGAAAGAATCCACATCCAAACACCACTAAGTAGTAAAGAGAGCAACAATTAGCACAAAACAAACAAGTTCGTTCAAAATATATATATAGGGAGATACAGTAGTCATGGCTGGGAAAAAGATGAGTGGCGTGACCCTGACCGGGGTACTTGCCCTGCTGCTCATTGCCTCCTGCTGCGTTCAACTCGCCTCGAGCACTCGCTATGCATTAGTCATCAACAATTACGAGTCCACTACCGAGTCTGAGTTTCCGGCCACTACTAGTACTGCCACTAGATCTCTCCCTAATATCATAGTTGATTATTTAGTTGGCATTGGCAACACAGTGTCGTGCTCTGGCCCCGGTAGACACGTGGATCTCTGCTCCAGATGTTGCAACCCTCCGCAGTGCATTTATGTTAAAACCAGCGGCAGCTTTATGTATGTTGTTGATTTCCTGTGTTTTCGTCCAATCTTGTTTCACTTTTTCTGTTACCATGTCAAAGTCTGGATCATGTAAGACGTTTCAGATGTTGTTGCAACTCTGGTTTGATGTCATGAATCTGTGATTATTAATAAAGAGAAACTGTGTTTGATGTTTTCGTTATTCTATTCCCATTTTCTTTTCTTTTTTTTTCTTTCTTTTTTTTTTAATATTTCTGGTGAAACACCTCGACCCCAATTTACCCAACACACAGTAATTACCGATCAACAGTGCCACCACGTTGTCATCATACAAAGAAAGTTAAGATTCGCAACAGTACAACATCAAACAGTCTTGCAATTACATTTCTGTCATCCGACACGGGAATAACATCATCAGCACAGCGGAAGCATTTTCTAGATACGCAGTGACAGCTCATGCAAACTCAATGCAAATTATTGGATCCGAGTCCTGACCGAGGAAACACCGCAATCGCCGGTATGCAATCCTGATTAATGATCAACTAACCTGCAAGGACTGTGTGAGGGGTGAGACGAATCATTGTCTCACCGATAAATAAATAAACCAAAGTATACAAGCAATCGTAACAACATCGAACCAGTAATAGAAACAATATGGTACAACAAGCATAGTATAGCAAGCACGTCATAGCAAGTAAACCAGGCATCTATCCGACTAAAACACTTAGATTGACAATTCACTGTTATTCAACCACTAGACTTACTGACAGCTGTTGACAGGCTTTCCAATTTTATTATTAGGGCCCCGTCACGTGATAAGTATCGGTCGTACTTGGTAGCCAGGTTAGCTAACCCTAGGGTACATCCCATAAAACAAAAATCAACAACCGGCGCAGCCAGGGAGACCAAGCACATCTCCCCCAGTGCCGAAATAATAACAATATCCGGGAGCGGACACTAAGCACATCTCCCCCATAAATGGCCAACAAATCACATATCACAAGCGGCTACCACCCAGTCGTACCTCTACCTTCCACGTTACATCTAGGTGTCTAAGTGACATTACCATATTTTATCATTTTATCTTTTCCTTTCCACTGACTACAGTAACCCTGTTCGACAAACTCACCATATTTTCCGAGCAGGCTCTCAGCCTCATAGCTCCTATGAGAAACCAATCCAATATCTCAGATTAGGTTACTGTTATTAACAATATCTCGGGGTATACTTGATCACAAATAACTCACTTGGCACACTTGCCATAAGAAAATAGAATCAAGGTTATGAAGATAAAAATATATCCACACAATCAAACATAACAATCATCGATCACACGGAGTCCAGGCATCACAATAGGGATCACAACAGAAACCATTATATCATAATCCAAATCAAGGCAAGTAACGTATTACATACACATTAACAAACAATTCAAACACCAGCTCGAGTATCACAGGCAGCACACCGAGGTTTATAAGTTTATATCCTCACTTGATACTCTTGGAAACTGATATCTGGTTAAGCCTCGATATCCCTATATTTATAACAGCAAAAATCACTTACAATGCACAAACAAGGATGATCATGCATGATGTCGATTTAGTAATTATTAGACGACTTATTTAATACCATATCCATTTTTATTATTCCCATAATTTTATTTAATATAATGTTAGCCTTTCCAACTAGTTAGATATTAACTGGTTATATGTTCCAACCAATATACTAATCGTACTTAATTAAAATTGCAACCGAGCGTCCGAGCCGATATCACGGCCCTTTAGTCGCTCGAGATAATAAAATATATAAATCTGGGCCTTTTATTAATTTTAGCCCACGTAGAACATAAATTAAATAAAACCGGAAAATAAACACAATGGGCCTTCGTAATAGCCCACTCGAAAAATTAATTAATAGTATAAAATAAAGAAAAGGAAAATCTAAAATAAAACCAGTGATCTATTCGCTTTCGGTTCTTCACGCCTTTGATGGCTTCTTCTTCTCTGGTCTATGATGCTGCTGGTGTAGCTCGTGAGAATTCTGCATTGGTTATCGATTTGGGGAAAATGCTTCTTCCTAACCCTAACCCGTCTCCATCTATGAAGTTAAAGGGAAAGCATGTCTCTGCATCCATTCCAGCTCCGGTGACCTTTACTTCTTAAGTTTTGGCTGCGGTGGATGATCCGGTTGTATCTCATCGGGAACTTCTTGCTGTAAGCGGATCTCATCCTCCAGCTTCAACTACTGCAGTTTCTTCTCTGCCTAATTTGGGGAATTCTGGTCCACATCCAAGAAACTCTGGATTGATTTTTGATAGCTCTTGGGCTAAGGTTTTTCTACTGGTATACGTTCTACTCCCCAGCCTCTACACTTTGTTGAACGAATTTTTGCTGATGATAAGTCTACACTCTGTATCCCCCCTGCACTACTTGATATTGGATGCAAGAAATATGGGCTTTGTTTAGTGGGTCAATTCATGGGTACTATGCCAAAGATGGGTTTGATCAATGCTATGCTTAACAAGTTGTGGGGTAGGCAGGGTGCAATTTCCATTTCCCATTACAAGGATGAGATGCTATTAATTCAATTCTCCAATGCGGATGCTCTGTCTCATGCTTTGCTTGGTGGACCCTGGCATGTTGGTGGTGTTCCATTAGTCCTTCGGGTATGGAGTTCTTCACTGAAGAAACTGGATTTATGCTCTACTAATCTGCCTGTAAGGGTTCAACTGAACAATGTCCCCTTAGAGCTGCTAACACAAGAGGGCCTCAATTATATTGCTAGTACTATTGGGAAGCCTATTCGAGCAGACCAAGATTGCTCACAGCTTTTCAAAGGGGACCGAGCCAATGTCTGCATTGAAGTTGACTATTCTAAGCCATTAAGACATGAGCTGACTGTTGATACTCGTGGAGAGCAGGTAGTTATTGTTATCTCCTACTCTTGGAAGCCTTAATGTTGTGATAAATGTAAGGAATGGGGTCATCATGAACTTGCATGTCCCAAGAAGGTTAAAATAGCTAAATGGGTGCCGAAAGCAACTTCAACTGCAGCTCTCTCAAATGCTGTTGCTACTACTGCTGCTAATAACAATATTTCTGGTGCTAGTGTCTTGGAAGTTCTTAAGGCTCCTATCTTACCTGCTCTTTCAGTTGCATCCTCAGAACCTATTGCTGAGATTTCTACACTAGTCTCTCTCCTTTGTCCTGTAGTTGACATTTCTGATTCAGGTCTTAATAGCCTGGCATCTGCTCCTTCTAGCTCAGATACACTTCCTGATATCTTGGTTGCAAGTCCCAAGCGTTCTTGAGCTGCTGCTGCGGGGGTTGCTGCTTTGGTGAAACAAGTTGCTAAGCCAAGTAAACCTAAAAGAGGTAGAGGTCCTAAATCTAAGCCTTCTAATCTTTCTCCACTGGGGGAGACGGTTCCTCTTTCCTTACCCACCTGATGAAAAGGTTCCTTTGGAACGTTAGGGGCCTAAATGACCCCCAAAAACAAAAAGTTGTCCTTAAGCGTATATACCGTAGTTCTGTTGATATAGTTTGTTTAGTAGAAACTAAAGTTCAGCCTAAGCATGCCTTGGATGTCCGAAAGTTCTTTTTACCTCAATGGAGTTTTGCCAATAACTACACACATGCTAAATTGGGGAGAATATGGCTGTTGTGGTCTGACCGGGTTGACATTACTATTCTGATTTCTAATGTGCAAGCCATACACTGCTCTGTTCAGTGTCCTAATGAGCATTTTAGCTGCTTTGCTTCATTCATCTATGGAGCTAATTCTGGTGCAGAGAGGTCTTCTGTTCTTTTTCCAAGTATTAATAGCTTTGCAACTATGGTGGGTACTCATCCCTGGTGCCTGTTAGGTGATTTCAATGTGGTTCGTTCTGCCTCTGAATCCACTTCTTGTATTTCCCACTTAGCTGCTGATGTTACTCTGTTTAATGACTGTCTGAGGATCAACGGGTTACTTGATCACCCTTATTCTGGTCCGTTATTCACATGGACCAATCGACAGCCAGATTCCCCAATCTTCCACATACTGGATCGTTTCCTTATAAATGCAGATTGGTATTCTACTTTCCCTAATAGTTCAGTCGAAGTTCTTACCCCTGAAGTTTCAGATCACTGCCCTATACTATTTTCCAGCAGTCTTCCCGTTATCACTGGACCTAAGCCCTTTAAGTTTTCCAACTTTTGGTTGTCACACCCTGACTTCTTTTCTCTTGTTTCCTCCTCTTGGTCACATAATGTTGCTGGATTTGCTATGTTCCAGCTTTGGCAAAAGCTCAAAAATCTCAAAGTCAAGCTAAAAAAGCTGCACAATACTGCTTATGGTGACATATCCAAGAAAATTGCTATTATCGAGCAGGAGCTTAATTCTGTGCAATCTCAACTCTTTTCTGGTATTCTTGATCTGGATCTCTTACTTCTGGAGCAGAGCTTGATACAATCACTCTCAGTTCTTAAAAATGTAGAGGAGTCTTACATGCGGCAAAAATCCAGAATCTCCTGGTTATCTTGTGGTGATTCAAACACCCGATTCTTTCACAATATGGTGAAAGTTCGGAAAGCAAAGAACACAATTCGTGTACTTCTTAATTCCCAAGGTGTCTTATTGCAGGAGCATACTAAGATTGAAGATTTTATTGTTCAATTCTATACTGAACTTCTAGGACGTAAGAATCCTGAGGTAGTTGCTGGCTCCATACCATTCTTCCAATCTATTCTCCAGTCCACTCTTTCTGAATTTGATTCTTTAAAGCTTGCTGCTGAAATCATTGATAATGAGATCAAGTCTGCCATGTTCTCTCTTGGCAGAAACAAGGCTCCTGGCCCTGACGGCTATACAGCCGAATTCTTTATCTCTGCATGGAATATAGTCGGTACTGATGTTACCCTTGCAATTAAGGAGTTCTTCAATTCTGAAAAAATGGTAAAAGGAATCAATTCTACTATCCTTAGCTTGGTACCTAAAGTCCCAAATGCTAAAAAAATCACGGATTTTAGGCCCATTGCTTGCTGCTCCACTTTGTACAAATGCATATCCAAGATTTTGGCTAACCGATTGCAAAGATGCCTGCCCTCCATTATCAGCAACAGTCAAGCTGCATTTATTCCAGGAAGGCGCATAGTTGATAATATACTTCTTGCTCATGAGTTAGTACATAACTAGCATAAAGAAGGCATCTCAAGTCGGTGTGCTATGAAGATAGACTTGATGAAGGCTTTTGATTCAGTGGACTGGGATTTTCTACTTAATGTTTTAGCTGCTATGAACTTCCCTGCCAAGTTCATTTCCTGGATCAAGGTATGCCTCTCCACGGCCATGTTTTCTGTTTCTATAAATGGTGCTCTATGTGGATATTTCCCAGGGGGTAAAGGCATGAGGCAAGGTGATCCTCTCTCACCTTACCTCTTTGTCATTTCTATGGAAATATTATCCTGCCTTCTTGCAAAAGCAGCTCGTGAAAAGTTCCTGCCTTTCCATCCTAAGTGCTCCCAAGTTCAGCTAACACATTTGTGTTTTGCTGATGTTCTAATGGTTTTTTTTTTATGGTAGCCTTAAAGCAGCAATAGTGATCACTAGTATTTTTAAGGAGTTCTATCTCCTTTCTGGTTTAAAATTTAACCCAGCCAAGAGTGAAGTCTTTCTTGTCGGGGTACCTGATCATATAATGCCGTAGTTTCTTAATGCTTGTGGTTTTAAACTTGGGTCATTACCGGTCAAATACCTGGGTGTCCCATTGATCTCTGGCAGACTATCCTATACATATTCTCAGCCTCTCATCGACAAGATAATGGGGCACATAAACTCTTGGAGTGCTAAATACCTCTCTTTAGTCGGGAAACTTCAACTTGTAATGTCAATTCTTTTCAGCATACAGAGTTACTGGTCAAATATATTCATCCTGCCTACTAAAGTTCTAAAGGAAGTAGAGCGCCTTTGTGCCTCCTTCTTATGGTCTGGTACTCCCAACAACGCTCGAAAAGCCAAAGTTGCTTGGCCCGAACTTACCTTTCCCAAGCAAGAAGGTGGACTGGGGCTGAAAAAATTAAAAGAATAGAACCAAGCCTGCATTGCTCGCCACCTATGGAATATACTTCTATGCGTAGGATCACTGTGGGTTGCTTGGGTTTCAGCATATGTTCTCAAAGGTCGTAGTGTATGGAGCATTCCTATTCCTGCTTGTTGTTCATGGAGTATGCGAAAATTACTTAACCTGAGGTCTGTTCTTCATCCAGTTTTCTCGCACTCCATTGGAAATGGGGAGAATACCTTTGTTTGGTGGGACCAATTGGCATCCAAATGGAGTCTTATCCTCCTTAATCCCTACACCTATGATCCCAAGATCATAAATACCATTGCAGGCTAAGGTTAGTCTATTAATCTCTAATGCTTCCTGGAATTGGCCTAGCTCTTGGCTTCCTATTATTCACCAACTACAACTCTCTGCTGCTACAAACATTGTTCCTTTGTCTGATGCTGATAGCGTACATTGGACGCTCTCCTCCTCTGGGCAGTTCACTGTAAGAAGCGCTTGGGACTGTATTCGCATTAAACGTCCCCGAGTTGATTGGTTTAAATTGCTATGGTCTGCTGGTCATATCCCTAGGCATAGCTTTATTTCTTGGCTTGCTATACTTGATAGATTAACTACTAGGAAAAGGCTTCAAAATTGGGGGGTTATCACTGATGCATCTTATTTGCTCTGTTCTCAAGTTGAGGAGACACGAGATCATCTATTCTTTGCTTGTTCCTATTCTGCTGAAGTATGGTCTCAATTGCTCAAACTTTGCCATGTCTCTCGACATGTTGGTTCATGGCCACAAGAGTTTTCCTGGGCTAAATGCTTTCTGCAAAAAAGATCCATTCAAGCACTCATACTGCGTCTTGGTTAGGGTGCTTGTATATATCACCTGTGGCGGGAGAGGAATGCTAGGCAATTTACTCAAAGTTCTCGTTCAACCGAAGCAATTTTAGCTGCTGTGTGTACTGATCTGAAGCTTCGTTTTCGTGGATTGTCTTTAAAGCCTCGGTCTTTGTCTCCTGAGTTGCAAAGTCTGTGTGACTTTTGGTGTATTCAATTTTCAGCTTCTGTTGTACTCGGGAATTGATTTGTTCTAAAGCCCTCGCATAAAGGGTGAATGTATATACACATTGTACATATTGTTAGGGTATTTTCCATAACCCAGTTTTGAAATAGAAATTTGATTGATTCTAAAAAAAAAAATCTAAAATAAAACCATAATTTAATATTTGGTTAATTAAATTAAACGTTCGTTTAGTTAACATCGTTTAAAAGTCCGGGTCTGTTAATGGGTCATGAATAGTCCAAGGGACCGATAATTACCCAAAAGTACATGTCCGGGTTCATTGGAAAATACCCGAGATATCGCCGGAAAATTCCCGAGGCTGCCGGATTCCGGCCAGCACTGTTCACAACAGCAACCATTACTCATTCCGCAATAATTCAAACCAACACCACCACCATCTGGCCACCACCAAAGACACCAACACTGATATAATATAGCCAACGGGTTCAAATATTTACCAAGAATACAACTCCCTAGCCCAGACGTCGGCCCAACAAATAATAACCGAAGCCCATCCAAAAATCAAGCCCACCTAACATAATCAGAAACCTTGGCTCAAAGGGATCCTATGCACACCACAAGAGTTGGACACGCGTCCAACGTCCCATCGCACAGCAAAGAGGAGCCTTTAATAGGCTGAGAGACAAATTCATGTATTGGGATAAGGATAAAACCAATGGGTATAACTGTGTACTACACCCAATATAAAAAGAGCCCTCATGTATGAAATATGGGGTTCAATATTCGATCGGTCTCTCTCCCGAATCTATTGTATTCAACGTTTATCATCAATAAAATCTCTTCCAATTTGGGCTTCCTCTTTCTCATTTTCATATCATTGGTTCTGTTGCTGGGAACAAAAATTCAAGCAAAGCCAGATGAATCAAGCATCAGTATTCAATCCATCAACAAATCCAGCAAACCAACAACGGTTCATCCATCCATTAAGCCAAAGCTAGACAAATCCAAGAAAAAATTAAGCTCCAGAGTTCATCAACGCTCAAGAGCACGCTTGTTCATCCACCCCAATCAACAGTTCCATCCACAAATCCAATAGATCTAGCAGATTCAACATATTTTGGAAGGGATAAATCAGTTTATTTAGGGTAAATTTCATAAAACAACTTACTAATTTGCATCTTTGTTCCTAAATGCAGCAGATGGTAAAAAAAAAAAAGCAAAGCCAAACCAGAAAATCCATGGTGGAAACGGCCAGGGAGAGCTGTGGCTTGGAGCAGGGCGTGCGCAGATCCAGGTGAGGAAAAGCCATTGAAGTCAAAGCAGGTGATGCTAACTCTTGCAGCCACCGTCACCGTTGGAGCAGAAAAGCCCAAGCATCGACGTCATCCAAAGGTCATCACCAGAGACATGCAGAAGGATTGAGGTGGAGGAGACATGACCAGATCCAACCGGATCCAGGCGTAGCCGTGAGATGGGGACGGATATGAGCCATTAATAGTCGCCATCGGTTGCTGCAAGCACCATCGTGGTTGTTTCCAAGAAGGAAAAAACCGGAGCAAGGGTTACCGGAGATGAGTCACTGCTGCTCTCGTGTGATGTTGCTGCCCACGGATCCGCCATTGCCATAGAGAGGAACTGTCGGATAGGACCTGCAGAGAAGTTGCTGCCCAAGGATCCACCACCTCCATGGAGAGGAACTGTCAGGGAGGACCCATAGAGAAGTTGTTGCCCAAGGATCCACCATTGCCATGGAGAGGAACTGTCGAGGAGGACCTGCAAAGAAGCTGCTGCCCATGGATCCACCAATTTCATGGAGGGACCTATCAGGTAGGACCTGTAGAGAAGTTGCTGCCCACGGATCCACCATTCCCTGAAGAGGAACTATCAGGGAGGACCTGTAAAGAAGTTGCTGCTCACGGATCCACTACTGCCATAGAGAGGAGTTGTCAGGGAGGACCTGTAGTGAAGTTGGTGCCCAAGGATCCACTACTGCCATGGAGAGGAACCGTCATGGAGGACCTGCAGAGAGGTTGCAGTAAGCAGTACAACCACCAACACCGCTGTGCATTGCCAAATGGAAGCTATCGCCAATCATTGCTTTGTGGACCAACGTTAGTTCACCGAGCTTGCAAAGGTGCCCAATGCGTGTACAAAAAAGGAGAAGAGGAGCTAGAGGTCACACACACTATCTCAAGCTGTTATGGAACTAAGGACCTGCGTGACTCAACAAAGACGCATAACGTGAAGAAGAAGAAAAGATGGGAGCAACACCTGTGGACAACCTAGGGAAGCTTTCAGCATTAAAAAAATTTCCTGGAGGAGAAAGGAACAACTAATCTTGACGAAGGAAAGAAAGCCGTCCACGGAGGCGAAAACATCTTATGCAATAGGAACAACGATCATCACAATTACATGACGTAACAAGTGGAGTTGTTGATGTCAAGCACTAAGACCGATGCGTAATCCAGGGAGGAGCATAAGGGAGGAGACCAACCTTCCCAAACTAAAGGAGCTTCAACCCTAAGCATCTGCAACCAAGAAGTTACTGAAACTAGTTGATCAACACCATCAGCCCTAGGAGCTTCGTGCAGGACCTGCGAGTAAAAGCTGACGTTGCTGAACTACAGGACCAATGTAGAACCTATCTGGATCTTGTAACAGTATCCGTGAAGGTGTAGATAGTCCCAGCAAAGACTTAAACAATCCTTATAACAAACAACCCTAAGAGTAAGCAATTCCTATGGAGGAAAAAGCAGTTCCAAGAGGTGGAACAAATGAAGTCCCTGAGAAGGACCTACCAAGATAAGCAACAATCCCAGGAACAAGTAGTCCTTACAGAACTAAAGTTGTTCCTAGAGACCAAGACATCACCTATGAAGGAGCAAGAAGCAGATCCTGTGAAGGTGCAAGTAATCTTAGGAGCACTCAGTCCCAACAATGTAGAATGCAGTTCCTGGAGGAGAATGCAGAAGATCCTGTGAAGGTGCAAGAAACTCCAGAAACAATTAGTCCCAATGATGAAGAATGCAGTTCCTAGAGACACAGAGATAATGTACATGAAGAGAAGGACCTACTCAGGCAAGCAGCAGCCCTAAGAATATGCAACCCTTATGGAGCAAAAATGGACCTGAAGATAAATACATCCTTAATCGAATAGAAGGCAACTAATCCAGTGGGTGTATAGATAGCGCCCTAAGTAAGTGATCCCTATGGAGGAAAATAGTTCCTGGAAGCAAAAAACGTCTCCAGCAATAAAAGAAGAAAGTAGCCAATACAGACAAGAAATCAACCTATGTGGAGGTAAAAGTAGTGTCCACAAAGGAAAAAGCTATGACGATAGAGGAAAAGGGAATACCTAAGAGCAACTAGTTCCCGCAGAGCAACTAGTTCCTGCGGAGGAGAAAGCAACCCACAAGGAGGCAAAACCACCGAACGAGGTGAGAATCTCTTTACATTATACACACATGAACAATAATATTGTACATTAAATTGTGTCAATTTTGTGATAATTAGCATTGCTATATTCATTTATTGTGCATACTATTCTAGCGTGATTACTAAGGAAGCTATAGTTCCATTTCTGTATGCGACATCAATTGGACTAACCAAAAAGGCCATGAAAAATGTCTATATGATTCTTTTCTTACTTTTTATACTGTCCATGTGATACGGAGTGCATTTGAGAATCATAATGTACGAATATTGCTCCTAAGATTGATTATTTCATATTCTAGTTGGCAATTATGATAAGTATAATCATTATGCAAAAGTTATATTGCTCCTTAATGACGCATTACCAGTTAAAATTTGGATATAAAATTAATAAAGCACCTATGAGATGCCTGGTGAGAAATAGAAGTTCCTACAAAGAAGGAACACAATAAGCAAAAGTTCAAGAAAACCCAACATATGCCTAAAGGCCCAAGCAGGCCCTATAAGCGTAGGATGTTGACCCGCCAATCCGCACCAAAGGCCCAAGCTGGCCCTATAAGCATAGGGTATTGACCCGCCAATCCGCTCTAAAGGCCCAAGCTGGCCCTATAAGCATAGGGTATTGACCCGCCAATCCGCTCTAAAGGCCCAAGCAGGCCCTCTAAGCATAGGGTGTTGACCCGCTAATTCGCGCCAAAGGCCAAAACAGGCCTTGTAAGTGATAGTCAAATTGTGATGAAGGTAAAAACGACTTTAATACCAAAAGTAGGAACTGATTGCAGAAGTTCCCAAAATTGCTAAGAAAATAAAAGGAATCCTCTGAATGTAAAAATCAAAAGCCTAGTGCAGAAGTTGCGGGAACCAGAAAGCACAAAACTAGGTCTTGGAGACCCCAAAACCATACGAAAAAAGAAAAGCTTAAGGGCCTAATAGCATATATATATATATATGGTGAGGTCATCAAGATGAAGAAAAAGAAAAATTCAAAATCTAACGCAAACAAAAAATGCTTTAATTAAAGTAAGAAATTTGGAGAGAAAATTCTAAATTATGCTGAAACATTAAATTAAGCAAAGTTATTGTCCAAATACTTTAATCAATGCAACAAGGTTGGTGAAGAGAACCGCAAGAAGAAGGTGAATTGCAGGAATAGGAGCAGACGCCATGAAACAGAGACTCTTAACAAAGAAAGTTATTGCAGGTCCTTCATCAAAGGAAAGGAAAAGATGAAGCTTAAGAAAGAGATCCCATAAATTGCACATGACTTTGCAAATGCCAAAATGCATTGGCCATAAAGGTGCCATAAATAGCAAAATGGCTAATGCGAAGGCTAAAGCATAAAATAGCAGACTCATACTTAAGCAAATCTAAAAGCTTGTCCACAAGAGTAGGACCTCTCCATAAACTCAAGCAAAGAAGTTATATTCAACAACAAGCCCGCAGAAGCTAATTTCAGAAGCTAATAAAGCCAACATAAAAGGAAAAGAGCCCCCTGGAGTTCCAAATGACGCTTCGTGCAGGAACTGCACGTAGTGATCGATCAAGAACCTCAGAGAAGGAGTTGCAAAGCCACAAAAATGAGTTAAATAGAAGGCAGAGATACTTTGAAGAAAAAACTATGAGCTCAATTACCAGACCCAGAGGCCAGGATCTAGGTGCAGGTGCTCGGGAAGCAGAAAGGGAAATTACAAGAAAATCATTAAGCGCTCAAAGAAAATGAGCTAAATGAAACTCATTAGTTTCTTGACAATGCAATTTATGCTGAAAGAAACCAAAAGGCCTAAGGCCAAAAAGGAACTATTGCAAATGTAGAGGCTGCTCCAAGTTCCCGCAAAGCCAGAATCTGCTCCAAGTTCCGGCAAAACCAGAACCTACTCCAAGTTCCTGCAAAGCCAGAACCGCGTCCATGTTCCAGCAAAACCAGAACCTATCCAAGTTCCTGCAAAGCCAGAACCTGTCCAAGAATTCTTTGGTGAAGACATGAAGGATTCAAAAACTCATAATTGTCTGAAAGGAATCAAAACCCAGTAGGAGCTTTAGTGAAGCAGCATAAAATGATTTCCAGCAAGAAACCCAAGAGGAGCTAAAGCTAAGTGCAGTAGGAACTGAGGCTAAGCACAGGAATAACATGACCCAGCTAAAACTAAGTGAAGCTGGGAGCTGAGGTTGGACACATAAGCTAGGAGGAAAAGAAGGAGCAAATTCCCAAGAGATTGGTGACGCTCATAAAAAGAAGCGTGGAAAAACTACAAGTACTAGATAGAAGTTCCAAGATTTTAGCTACACCAAAATACCAGGAAGGTAGAACCTGAGAGCAGCACCAGGAACTGGAGTCGGGTACTGCGAAGACATCATGAGGACCTGATGGGAAATAAACATCAATAGGAGGACTAGAAGAATGAAGTAAAGGCCTATTGAGCCTTAATTCATAAACAACCAAGAAGATTCCATGATCTTAGTCGCACTAAGACACTGAAAGCAAAGCCTACAAGATGACAAGAGGACCTAGAGCTAGATGCTACAAAGTTATCAAGATGATCCGTCTTCGAAAAAGAAGCACCTCAAAAGCAGGAACTCCAAGTTCAAGCGATAGGAGGACTAAGGATCAAGACGTCCAATTGCTTTGACAACAACTAGCAGTGGAGAATTGTAGAAACTTGCATCGAGGAATGTAAAGACTAAAGCAACCCATCCAAAGCAACTAGCAGGAAGTACGCAAAGGATCATCGACTATCAAATGCTCGTGCTCAAAGTGCCCAACCATTTGGGGGACTAATGATATAATATAGCCAACGGGTTCAAATATTTACCAAGAATACAACTCCCTAGCCTAGACGTCGGCCCAACAAATAATAACCGAAGCCCATCCAAAAATCAAGCCCACCTAACATAATCAGAAACCTTGGCTCAAAGGGATCCTATGCACACCACAAGAGTTGGACACACGTCCAACGTCCCATCACACAGCAAAGGGGAGCCTTTAATAGGCTGAGAGACAAATTTATGTATTAGGATAGGGATAAAACCAATGGGTATAACTGTGTACTACACCCAATATAAAAAGAGCCCTCATGTATGAAATATGGGGTTCAATATTCAATCGGTCTCTCTCCCGAATCTATTGTATTCAACGTTTATCATCAATAAAATCTCTTCCAATTTGGGCTTCCTCTTTCTCATTTTCATATCAAACACGCACACCATACCCATAGCAATTCTCCGGTGACCAGAACACCACCAAACCACCACGTCAGCCACCCAAAACACCAATAACCACATCCACAAAATCATCAACAACGCCATGTCCAGTCTTGGCTTCGCCGGCGGCAGTTCAAGGGAGGAGAGATTGGGCGGCGCGACTCGAGTTGCAGAGGAGAGGAGGCATCGGACGTCGCGAGAGGGGTTCTGCTCCACACGCCAGTTACTCGCCTCAACGACAGCGCGACTGGCGGCAGTGGGTGTGCGAGCAGTGACAAAGGGAGAGAAAAGGGGATGACGGTAGCAGCAGAGAGAGGGGAAGAGGAAAAGGAGCAAAGGCGACCTGGGCGGCGGTGTCGCTCCTGTGCTCGGTAGTGTCGACGGCGGCTGTGGCGATTGGTAGAGGATTAGAGAAGAGGCAGAGGAGGATAGAGGGAAGCAGAGGAGGCTGTGGAGTCGAGCAGCGAGGGGAGGAGGATTTAAAGGAGAGGGAAGGAGGAAGAAGACAAGGAAAGAGAAAAAAATCTGGGGAGAAGAGTGAATGGGAAGTAGAAGGAAAGGAGGAGTAATCGGAAAGGAAGAAAAAAATTGGGAAGGGAAAAGAGTGAAGGAGAAGAGAAAAAGAAAAGTAAGGAAGAAGAAGAAGGAAAAGAAAAGAAAACCGGAAGAAAAAATAAATGGGAAAGGAGAGAAGAAAAATGGAAAAAGAGAAAAGAGAAAAAGACAAGGAAGAGGTGGCCCGGGAGAGAGAAAAATCACAGCTCGGGTGTCGGCAGAATTATTGGTTCAGGAATAGACCAAAATACCCTTCAATCCGACTCTTGATCCATTACCGTCAGAGGGGCATTTTTGTCTTTTCAAATTTCGTCCTGGTTCCGAAAATACTACTTAGGCTCGGAAAATTCAATTAATTCTTCTGAGCATTGTGCAAGTCACGGAATTGTAAACGGAAGCTCGGTAAGCCATATAAAATTTTCGGTAACCCCGAGTAACTCTTGGAATTAAATTCCAAGGCTCGATTGTTGATGGAGAATACTCCAGAACGTCTCGTATCCCTCGGGAATCCGAATCTGAGGTTCGATTATTTCCTGTAAAATTTCGAGATAATTCTTGTTTAACAGCGGTAAAACTTTATTATCCATTGTAGAAGTTAAACGGCTCGGTAAAATTTACGAAAATTTTACCCGGGTCGTTACATCTGGTCTATGGATGAATATTTTACCTATTTTACACAGCAATATACAGCCTTGTCAAATTTGCCAAACAACTCAACTCCTAACTCCACATCTCTTTTTCCCTGCCATCAATACCCTCTATATCGAAAAGCCAAATAAATTTTATTGATGTAATAAAAAAAACAATGACAATTACAAATTATATTCAAGCAAGGAACTCACGAGACTTTGTCAACTAACAGTTATTCATACTATATATTAAAGCTAGCCGCTGTAGATTAGGTTTGTTAGGGTGATTTGGAGGTGAGTAAAGATTGGACTATTATTGGTCAATTTTATTTTTATATTCTATGGTTTTGTTGCGGTATAGCAAATCTCTTACAACTCTACCACTTCTTAAAAATTCCTTTTCTATTGGCCATTAAATTCTATTCTATTAAATAAATCATTTGTTTAACAATTGAAAATCTTTCTTTATTTTACTTCCTTTTCCAACGTTACCTCCTTCTCTACTGTCGTCAATCACCAACACAGCAAAACGCCGTCATGGTTCTTTTTTTTTCTTATATTTCTTCCCATCTTCAGGAGGATACCGATTTGTTCAATCAAAATTTGATAATATATAATTATTGGGAATAAAATTCTATTGTATGCCTTTATATGATTGTCTTTCTTTCTGTTTTAGTTGTGTTGTACTGCTATTGTCGATGGCCGCCGCCACCGCTTGTTGCCTCCGCCTTTTCCTACCTTTTGCCATCCCCAACAATTTAAACCTACCTTTTGCCATCCCAACAATTTAAACCCAAACTCCCCTCCTCCTGAAGCCTCTACCGCCAACCACTATCACCACCACCACCACTTCAAAAATTTCATTGATCGACTCATAGACGAATAAACCCAGCACCATCACTGACCTCCAAACTGAGCCCGAAAAATCTGTCAATTTTTTGCGCCATCACACATGCTTGCCATGCTCAGTTGATACAACCAAATTGGACAAAAAAAAATTCTTATTATTACAACAAGCAAAGAGGAAGATGCTGTGGCAGTAGTTGACAACTATGAATAAATAATATAGCAGGAAAAGAATTTTGGTTGTCTTAAAGAATAAATAAAATAAAAGTTTAATTTTTATTTTGAAAATAAAATATTAAACAAAAGAGGTGATATATATGGCTGATTGTGATTGTGGATGACATAACGTAATAAATAAGGATGTTTTATGACATGACTTGGTATAGAGGAATTTCTCTCCACTTCTTAATATCTTGCCAAATGTAACTCTGTTCCACGTAGCTCCATAATAATGGGTGCCATGTATATGGCCTATTACGTTCCACGAAATAGTTTCTTTATAGTGATTTTCTTACCAAGTGGCCCATTCCTTTCCTTATAAATAAGAGATCCTCAACTCTTTTGCAATTCACCTTCAGGAAACTTGAATCTCATTTTGTTAGTAGAATACGGGAGTTCAATAAAAAAAAAAGAGGCTTTCCTAATACTTCAGACTTCCAATTTTCAACATAGGTATGTGAGATTTTTATTTTCATTATATCATTTATTTTTTTAAAATTGAACGATAAAGTTTTTATTAGGGAGAGTTTACTGTCATGGTTTTCTTTTCTAAGATCTTTCAATTATGAAAAGAGAGGTTATTATCGTACTATTCATTAACATTTCTTTTTTTGTGTAACAGTTTGTGGTAAGTAATTAACATACAACCTGGGACATCAAGAAACACCACGTGAAAAGAAATTCTCTGGTAATATAAAATATGATAGGAGTCTTACGTTATATTTATCGTCTTTCCAACCTCTCAATTTAATTTGGAGATGAAAAGATGGAATAAAGTGAGAATGAAAATTATTTTATTTTGTTTTAATCCATCTCTACAAGACAAAATAAATCCAATTTACGCGCAAGAGTTAATCTTCTAAAAAATATATGAAAAATCTCATGGTAGAAGCATATACATGATAAGAACAACAGAGTTGGAATTTTTTTTTTTGAAAAATAGCAGTAGTACTTTGCGATTGGAAAAAAAACGGTGATCATGCTTATTGGCCGAAAAAATATTCTACCCCACAACCAACCATTACCCAGTTTGATTGATGGATGCCTAAGAGTTCCAGTCGAAGAGCATATCAAATAACTCGCAAAATTTATCCAGAAAAATTATTGATCTACAAGTTTCAGTCCGGCCGTGATAATCGAGAAAAAAAATTGTGCTTTTTTCCCAAAAACATTGTCTATTCCACAACACAAAACTGAGCAGTAAAAATTGTTGATATACAAGTTTCAGTTCAAGTGGATATTAAATAAATTGCAAAAATTATCAATAAAAATTAATGATGTACAAGTTTTAATTTGCAAAAAATATGAATAAAAATTAATGATGTACAAGTTTTAATGCAAGCGTAAAAATAAGATCGAGACAAAAATTAAACTAGGATAATAACGTATCAATCGAATCGAGACAATTAAAATTTAAACTTGAGTTTGATGGAGGTTCATTTTTCGTTTATGGCATAGATCAAAAAATGATTATGAAAACTAATCGTTTTCACCGTTTTTTGTTTTTATGGTTATCAAACGCTGCAAATATTAAACTAAAGTTATTAAGTGATGCCGTGTGATGTAGTTTGTTCTTCCACCTTTAGTTGTGACACTCATAGGACATGTGGCGTAATATATTGGTGGCGAAGTAATAAGTTGACGTGTTTGAATGCTTACATGGGTAGATCTAAAGCCGAGCCTACGATCCCGACAATATTTCGCTAGCCAACTACTCGAATCCGAAGGACGCAATAAGTTTTTCTTTTTCAATGGAAAGATGATGAATCAAGTTGACATCGTAAATGATGAATTCGTACCGACCGAGACGAAACCAGATAACACGATGAAAGGGAAGTATTCCTAAATTTGCAAATCCTTCTACGCCTTCGATTTAAGAACTTGAATCTATTTATCATTTTTCATTAATAGTCATGCATCATGATATTAAATGATATAAAAGAAATATTCATAAATTTACAAATCCTTCTTCGCCTTCGTTTTAAGAACTTGAATCTATTGATCATTTTCCATTAAAGTATAGTCATGCATCTTGAAATTAAATATTGTGAAAGATAAATTATGTATAAAGGACGGTAGTTCATATAAAAGTATGATAATTGATCCCTTCGTCTAATAACTAATCCCGGATTATGGCTTCAAATACAGAAGTGAAATAAAGCATCCAATCCAAACCTTAGAGATGGATGGCTTATATATTGCGGTAACTTCTGATGACTTTAAAGTCGTCATTTCTTTACATATTGTTTTATTTTTTGTCGAGTAAACCAAAATCACGATCACATGTATACAGAGTGGAATCAATTTAATTAATAATTTTGCATTGAATAGCTTGAGATACACCTGCGAAGTCAATTTAATCAGTAATCCATATGATTCATCAATGACGGTGACGGTGATGAATCTGTCAATGTGGTAATGTATAATCGCGGCAACTATGTGAAAAAAAATAGGAAGGAAATTAGTTTAGGATGGTTGTATGATCGACATCTCTAATAAATAATTATTGAATATTATGAGATGAATCATAGGCAAGGTTTATTTTATATTTTAATGTAAATCTTTTAAATGCAGTGCTATTCATACAAAGTTTTTATCAGTATATAATGAAAAAAAATAGCTGATAAAATTACCTAAAATTTATACTAAAAACGGTACATAACACCACCGTAAAAAATATTTACTATATATTTTCATGCAATGAGTATGCATCAATTCCTTTTTAGTAAATTTTTTTCTATGAAATCATTTTTTTGCACCAAATTAAAGTAGTAAAATTTTTTAGTTATGTACTAAAATAAATACTCGCACCGCAGCGAAGCAAGGCAGACTTCCTAGTTGAGAAAAAACTGAACTTAAAGAATAGATGTACTTTTTTTTTTCCGAAAATGAAAGAATCAATTTTCACTCTAAGAGCTAGTTACAGAATGAAATAGCTGACAGTAAGGATATGATTCTTAGCACTCTATATAAACAGGTGATGAAAGAGTCCACCTCACATCCAACACAAGTAGCTGGAGAGAGGGACTGGGGAGAGCAAATAATTAACACAAACAAGACCAAAGACATCTATTATATATATATATAGGTGAGACACCTCTCAAGAAAAATTAAAAAGAAGACATTGGCAGACATGTGGTCATATAAAAAAAAATCAGTTTCTTCTTGCATTTTCAATTATCTTAGTTATTATTTTGTAATTAATTTATTTTTTATTTCTTTTTAAAAATAAAGATAAGATGTTGATAAGATCATCTTCTTTATATTATTTTTTTTAATTTTTTTCAAAAAAGATAAGATAATTTGAATAACTTCTCATGTAACAGCCCCGGTAATTTATATGTTATTACCGTCACTGTAAATTTATTTTTACAGTTAATTACCATTTAAATTAATCTTGAATAATTAATTAACGGTAATTTCCGCTTCGGAATCCGAAACCGAGCACTACCCCACGCTCGGGATTTTTCTGCGGAATTTTCGGACCAAAGTTGGCATTTTTCGGGTCCAGGAATGTCGAGGAAAGTCAGGATTAACCCCGAATTATCGGACCAAGAATTAAGTCGAGGGGGTATTATTAATATTTTCTGGACCGGACGGAACCCGCTTCACATGCTGCACAGTGTTGGGGCTGCAGCCGCCATTCACTGTGAGCATGTGAATGATTAGTTGCAACCCGTGATCAGTTCCTGCACACTCCCAGTTTATTTTATTCCCTGCTTTCATTTTCCTGCCTCATCCCACACACACCAACCATCACCAGCAACACCCAAGCACTGAAAACTTCATCTGCAACACCTGCAAATTCTGCACAACACATCACTGCCAAAACCAACAATTTCCATCCTTCACAAATCCAACTAAAAAAAAAAAAAGAGAAACAAACAACCACCAAACGACGCCGTCTCCCTCATCTCTTCCTATTTTCTTTTCGTTTCTTCCCTTTCCTTTCAGCCGTCCCCGCCGACCACCGCCCTCCACTCCTCCTTCTCCTTCCACGCTCGCAGCGTCACGCAGCCGGGGCGAGACAGTAGCACGCCGCCCGAGCCACGCCGCTCTCTTTTCTCCTCCCTCCGGTCTTCCTCGCCGCAGACCCGACGAGCCGCCAACGGATCCACCCCTCCCCCTTGCTCGCCGACACCACAGCAGGGGGCGCCCCACAGCCGCCGTCTCCGACGTCACGACCGCGCCTTGCCTCCTCGTCGACGCTCACTTGTTGGACCTTGCCGTGACGCCGCAGCCTCGCCTGCTCCTCGCCGCCGCCCCGTCGTTGCAGGTGAGCACGACCCGGCTACATGGAGCCCGGGTCGAGATGACCCGCGTGAGGGAAACGGGTTGTAAGTGGGTTAGGGTTGTGAGTTTGGGTGTGTGAGTGGGTTTGGGTTGTGTGAGTTGGGTTAGGCTAAGTTTTGGTTGGGCTGAGAACTGGGCTTGGGGTATTTGGGCTAGGAAGTGGCTTGTGGGTTTTGGTATATGGGCTCAGTGGTTAGGCTTGGGTTGTGTGAGTTAGGTTTGGGCTTGGACTTGGCCCAGTTCGGAAATAAATAATTAAAAAAAAAA
>JAKUCV010007781.1:0-69037 GCA_028386065.3 Turnera subulata | reverse complement strand
GGCGGCGTGGGCTTAAAGGTAGGAGAAGAGGAGAACGAAGGGAGTGAGAACGAGAAAGGGAAGGAAGAGAGGGAGAAGGGAAGAAAGAGCACGAGAAGAGAAAGAAGAGAAGGGGGAGTAGGCGGCGGCGGGTTGGAGGAATAGAGTAGAAGAAGAGAAAAGAAAGAATAGAAAAGAAAGAAGAAGGAAAGAAAAAAAAAAAGGAATAGGGGAAGTGGCCGGCTAGGGTTGGCCGCCCTAGGGGACGACCCGTCGTCCGCTAGGCGCGGTCAACCCCCCTGGTCAACGCACTTCCACATTTTTTTTTTTTAAACAATCCCAAAACGACGTAGTTTCGATAGAACCCATATTAAACTCCGCGTTTCACCCCGATTTCGAATCCGTTTCCAACGGGACCCGAACCACGAACGACACCAACTTAAAATTAACATTCCCAAGGCATAGTAATTTATTTCCTCGACTAAAACTCGAAAATACCCCAAGGGTAAAATTGGAATAAAAATTTCGAAAATTCCGAAAAATCAAATTATGAAAATTCGGGGCGTTACAACTAACATGCCAACAACATACAAGCAAACAGTTTATGTTTTACATCCGTTTGTGTGTTAAGTTTTATTGTTATATTTATTATTCAGCGCCCCCTACTATGTGCGTCGAGCTCGGTCCCGTCTCATGAGACAACCAGGCATAAGCCCAATGAAACCAGGCACGAAGCCCAAACATATCCATAGAGAGAGAGAGAGAGACAGAGAGAAAGAGGGAGGTAGAACCGGTCATCACAGACCCATATGCTAAACCGCATATACCATGCTATCCCGTATGCAAACCTGAGGGGTATTAATTCCCGCTCGAACCAACCGGTCATCAGCACACAGTAGCCTATCTTCTACTGTACATTATTCTTGTTCATAAATTATGAGTTCATGTATACCAAGAGTTGTGATTTAACAGGGTTGTATGAATTATCAACTCAATCAAGTATCCAGGTCTCCGACCCACAGTACATCATACATATCACCCAAAATCACACCACATGTTATATTCCATAACAATCCAATAGTCATGCTCATCCAGCAAATAGTAACACAAAGGCACACAATACGGATTACAGCATGTTAGCAAACAGGGCATGCAACCCAAACAGACCAATCTAACAAGCTCATGCATACAAACATAAAAAGACGTATAAAGTCACCTCAATGACGATTATCCTGTGGAGCTTTCCCCAAGACAGATCCTCCAGCTCCCGAGGTATTACCCGTGCCAAGATTTGCCGAAGGAACAACCCGTCTTGTCGGAACAAAACCCGAGCCCTCGCCGGAAAATTTCCGAACCTCGCCAAATTCCGGTCAACTTCGCCGGAATTCACCCAAAAATCACCAGAAACGAATTCCAACGCTTCCGGAATTCGAGTGCCCACTGTCCAACACAACCAAAATCCGAGCCTGAAACCTCCCTGCCCGAAAAGGACTCGCCACCACCGGTTCTACACAGCCACCGACCAAGGCGACGGCGGCGGCGACTCGAGCTTTGGTCTCGGTCCCGCTGCAACCCGTGGAGGTCTTGGTTGCGGCGTCCTGAAGGAAAAGGAAGGGACTGTAGTGTGGAGAGAAGGGAGATGGGTGTAGACGATGACGAGAAGGGGAGAGAGAGAGACAGAGAGAGAGAGAGAGAGAGAGAGAGAGAGAGAGAGAGAGAGAGAGAAGGAAGAAGGAGAAGGGAGGCGCCGTCCGGAGAGAAAGAGAGGAAGAAGAGAAAAGAAAAGAGAGAAAGAGGAGAAAGGGAGAGGGAGTTTTTAGGGTTGGCCGGCTCAGTCCCGAAACGACGTCGTTTGGGACTGAGGCGCGGTCAACCCACTTCAGTCAACGCGCGCAGCTGGTTTTTTTTTTTCAAAGTTTCAAAACGACGTAGTTTCGATTGAAGCCTCAACAAGTCCCGTGTTTCACCCCGAAACACATTCCAACTTCAACGAAACCCGAAGCATGAAAAATTCCAACTTGAAATTGGCATTTCCAAAGAAAGTAGTTATTTTCCTTAACCTGAAACTCGGAAATCTATCGAGGGTAAAATTGGAATAAAATTCCGAAAATTCCGTAAATCAAATTATAAAAAAAAATCCGGGGAGTAGAGGGTCAATTATATTCCAGTTCCATTGAGTCTCATCCACAACCATGTCAGCCACTTTTATCCCTGATGCTATAGTCGCTACGTCATCCACAACATCTTTGAGTTATCCCCCAGCCAAACATCCTCCCAGAAATCAACAACACGGCCATCACCAACTTTCCATTCAACAGTTGAGCGAAAGGCTGGCCAGACTCTACACACCGCTCGCCAGAGATTAGAGCCCACTTGTCTCTTGATTAACATTGGGGCTGGAGCTTGTTCCTTTAAATATTTCCCTCTCAAAAATTTTACCCAGAGAGCATCCCCATCAGAGATAATATTCCATGCCACTTTCATAATTAAGGCTTCATTGGTTGATCTCATCATCCTCAACCCAATTCCTCCATTGCTCCTGGCACGCAAAGCTGGTCCCAAGAAATAAGGTGCGTCTTTCTTTGGTCAATGGTGGATCCCCATATAAACTGCCGGCAAAGTTTGTCCAAATTATCGCATGCACCCCGGGGAAGCCAACATGTTTGCATTGTATAAACTGGTAACGCAGAAATCATTGCTTTTGATAGGGTGATTCGGCCAGCAAGAGATAGCCTTTGAGCCTTCCACCCACTAAGTCTTTGGTGTGCTTTGTCTGCTAGGTGGGCAAAGGTTGCTTTCGTGACCCTCTTGTGCAGCACAGGGACACCGAGGTGCTTGCCAAAATCTTTAGTGGGTTTGAACCCAAAAGACTCACTTATTGATCTGGATAACTCCTCCTTTATATTGGATGAAAAACATATCCGAGATTTGTCTTTGCTTTTTTTTTGGCCTGAATAGATACCGAAATTAGCAAGACAGTCATTAATTACAACAAACTGATCCCTTGTAGCCGCCGCACAGAGTAATAGAACATCAACAAAAAATAAGTGTGACAATTTCGGGCCTCCTTGACTTAGCGTGATAGGTCGCCAATCCTTTCTTCGAACGGCCTGATCGATATGATGCCCCAATCTCTCCATGCAGAGGACAAATAAATATGGCGAGATGGGGTCACCTTGTCGAGTGCCTCTGGAGGGCTTGAAAGGTCTGGATGCAGCCCCATTCCAACAAACTTGAAGGCTGGAAGTGGATACACACTTCATGATAAGATCAATTAGGCTAGCAGGTAAGTTCACAGCCTCGAGTGTATCCCGGATAAAGCTCCATTTTAGCCTATCATAGGCTTTCTCCAAATCAATTTTTATAGCCATGATACCAGAGTTGCCTTGTTTAATCCTCATTGTGTGAATGACTTCTTGTACAATGATGATATTGTCGGTGATCTGCCTACCGGGCACAAAACTAGACTGTACTGGGGCTACAAGATCCTCTAGAAGTGGTTTAAGGCGGTTAACAATTAGCTTGGTAACCACTTTGTCGAGGACGTTGCATAGGCCAATAGGTCTAAATTGGACAAGTTTCTCTGGCCTCTCAGTTTTTGGCAATAATAAAATTAAGGTCTGATTCAGCTCATCACTCCACCAAGCATTCCCAACAATGTTCTGCACCATTTTCACTATTCCACGTCCAACATGATTCCACTGAGATTGAAAAAATAAAGGGTGTAGGCCATCAGGACCCGGGGCTTTCAGGGGCCCCATTTGCATCACACAGTTTTTTACTTCTTCCTCTTCGACTGCGGCTACAAGGCCATCCATTCGAGTCTAATCCATCAAGGGGAAAGCCTTCGGAAAAGGGAACATGAAGCCTAAGGGTTCGTTATCACAGAATAGTCTTTGGAAATAAGACAAGGCAAGTTCACGAAGCGCCTCTTCATCGGTGTGCCAGACACCATTGTCATCTTGCAAAGCTTGTAAGTATCTGGGCATGCAAATTGACAATCAAATGCAATAACATACGCAGCGGAAAAACCGGATACACATGGAGGATCCAAGTGAAGGGTAGCTAAACCGAATAACAAAAATGAACATACCTGAAACGGTTGAGGTCTTTCACCCAACTGATGAACCGAATCAGCTAGAGCCGGAAGGATATCCTGCTCCTCTACGGTATCCACACGAACCGTCAATCAAAAGCCTGAATCGTCTCACGATTTCCAACCCCCGAGCACTCCCGAACCGTAGTGCTAGCTGCGGATTTCCGGGAGCAATATGTGGTGTTTATGGTATCTCTTTCTTTCACAAAGAAAAGAGGAAGAAGTGTGTGTGTTTCTTGCTCTGAAAAACCCAGAATTCAGAATACAAGAGAGAGTGGGAAGGGTCAAGAGTAATCTAATTACTCTACCCCCAATTAGTGCTAAGAGACAATGGGATAATGGCCAACATATTGGCCCATTATCTTTTATGATTATGTCTCCACATAACCATGTCTCCACTAATGTACAAACACTCATCACAGTACTAATTTGGTCCAATAATTCTGTCAATAACTGAACCAAACCAGCCCAAACGACCCTGGTCCAACCACGGTCCAACCACACCCAGTTGAACCATGGTCCAACCACGATTCAACCACCTGCTCGAGTCAACGATTCTATGTGTGTGACCCTGTAGGCACTTGTAACGTTCGGCAATAATTGTAAAATCTCATTTTACAATTATAAGAAAAAAGCGGCGTCTAGCAACACATCATTGCTACCCGAACGACAAGATCAGTACTGATTCAATATGCCTCGGAAACATATCATCGTCCCTTCGTCCCATTATCAAGATTAAACACAAGACATAGAATATGTCAATCTCGCATATGTTCAATCTGGGTTTCTTGATCCTCGAGTTAACCGCGTAAAACAGATACCTATGATATCACCATATCATAATCCGAGCATGGCCATGCATTTCCGGTTCAACTCTATCAAGAAACCATCCGATAATATACCCGTTATATGGATTGGACGAATCCCCTCTGGATCATACAAAACCCACTAGACATTTATCATATACCCAATGATTACACTAAGTCTACTCATTTACGAAATAGCCAAGAGTAATATCAAAGTATACGACTCATATGTTGGGAACCTTGATGATCACAGGTCCAAGGACAATACATATAAGAACCGCTAATGACAGTCATATAACGTTCCATGTAGCGTTCTTATGTGGGTCGGTCCAGTCTACAAGTTCTCTAACTTGTACCCGTATGTAGAATTCATATCTCATATAATTCTCAACATACGCTAGTCTTAATTTATTATTACAACCCATCCATAGTAATAATCGACTAGGGACATTTAAGAATATATAAATATTCTAGGGTTATAAATATGTGCAAGCGTTTATCTCAAAAATGATATTTATGGGAATAACCTTAATGTGTATACATGATTACAAATAAACATCCATTGATTGGCTTTTGGGCATATTACACTAACAAAGCTTCTATCCGATTTTTTTGACGTTGAATGAGTGCAGTGGCATGGAAGTAGGTTGTATTCCTGTCACCCTCTTGTATCCACTGGCATCGGGCTTTTTGGGCCCATAACATTTCTTCTTGTACTAGCACAACATCCAAATCTTCCCTGAGTTCTTTGTCTAAGTATGCTAAAAAAACAGATGGGGGATTTTCTAGTACTCGCTGGATTCCACCAAGTCTGGCAAGGATTCTTTTTTTTTTCCTTCGTTGGATGTTCCCAAAGACCTTATTATTCCATTCCTGGAATTGGGGTATAAAGCTCTTAACTGCCTCTAAAGTGTCCTGATCCCGATTCCATGCTTGTTTCACAAAGTCAGCAAAATTCGAATAGGACAACCAAGCTGCTTGGAACCTAAATGGGCGGTTGCGTTTCGGGGGTGGAGTGGAATTCCTCGAAGATCGGACAATGATCTGAGCAAGTAAAGGGAAGGTGTTGGACTGTTGCATCCGGAAATTCCATGCGCCATAAGCTATTACAGAGAAACCTGTCTAGACGGGCTTGGTAACCTCTCCGTTTCCAGGTGAATTTTGTCCCTGAAAATCCTAAGTCCACCAACCCAATATTCATGAAGCAGCTCCGAAAGCCATGGTTAGCTAAACCTTGTCTTCCAAGTATATCTTTTCTCTCATGGCCTGCTAAAATTGCATTGAAATCCCCTGTCAGCAACCAGGGTTCAGTACATTGTGATGCCAATAATTCCAGATTTTGCCACAAATATTTACGCCATTTTTCTTGAGGGCAGACATAGATTGCTGTGAGCAAGAAAGAAGACTTGGTGTTCGAAATCCGTGCATGGACAAACTGTGTATGATTAAAGATGATATCCACTAATGTGTGAGCTTCGTTCCAGAGGAGCCATATGTCCCCTGCGAAACCTCTAGCCTCAACTCTATGTGAATTTGTGAACCTCGACTTCTTAATGATCCTTTCTGCCCTCGGACCACTCAATCTCGGTTCAACGATCACTGTTACTGCAGGCTTATTGATATTACATAAACTTTTTCTTGCCAGCACCCTGGCAGTTCCACGCTATTGTAGGTATCATAAAAATAAGAAGAAACAAGGTAGAGTAACTGCAGACCTTGGACTTAACAAGAAGGGGGGACTGGTAGGTCCACTTCCATTCTAACAGAGGAAACAGAGTAGCCCTGGACTGTGTCGCATGGTGGAATTGCTGCACTCGCACCCTTCCCAACCGAATTATGAACTGACGAAACAACATAGTCACTACATGTTAATGATGTTTGAGGGGCAGGACTAGAGTTGTGTTGGGGATCTGTGGGTTTATTTGGAAGAGGGGAGGAGGAAGAAGGGATTTGGTCAGGTTTTTGTGAGGCCAAGACCATGGTAGTATGTGTAGACTCAAGTAGGGTGATAGCAGAGTGTTTTTTTGGGTTAGGGTGTGGGCGTGGGATGACAGATGGGTTAACAGCAGTGCAGAGTGTGGGTTGTGGTGGTTGTGAGAAACTTGGTAAGGACTGATCGGTTTGGGCCGATGGAGTATGCTGGTTATTCGTCTGGGTAATGTCTTTGAGGGGATCTCTGCTAGGCTCGAGGGATGACGGAGAGGTATTTTTCTTTTTGGAAGTTGTGGGTTTTTTTGTTGAAATTTTTATGGGCAGTGTATTGGCTCTTTTGTTGGGCTGGTGGGTATTGATTGAAGATGTTGAGTTGGTGATCTTTGTGGTAACAGTGTGTGGAATCGAGGCCTCCACCTGCTGAGAGTCATCTTCCAGGATGGTAAATCTGTTAGCCTGATGACCAGAGGAGACTATATTGGACTGTGGCAGCGCGCCCTCTGCCGGGCGTTTCGGTGGTCTTCTTGAACGCTTGGGAACATTCATCCAAGTGTGGTTGTCCTCTTTCGATTGTGGTAGATTCTGCCCTGTGGCTGTTGGGACTGGGGATGGGGGGATGGGTGCTCCTGGCTGGCTCGAGGTTTGGGGAACAATATTGACCTGGGAAGCATCCTTCAACAGTGTAGGACAGGTCAATAGATTGTGCCCAACTCTTCCACATGTCACACATATGTCGGGTAATCCATCATACATCACCCTTATTGGTTCACCGTGCAACATGATCGTCTTCTTCAATGGTTTGGTAAGATCAATACTGACTGCAACTTTAGCAAAACAGGCCCGATCTGGATTTCTTGCGTTTGCATCCAGCTTTATAGTCCTACCGACCAAGTTGCCAAGGATTCGAAAGATCTTCGAATGATAGCGGTTTACTGGGAAGTCTGGGAAGTGGATCCAGCAAACCACGCTATCAATTTTGTCTGTGTTTATGTTTTCCTTTCTTTTACATTCATAATTTTAAAAAATTCATGGAAGTGGTGGTAACAGAGAACTTGAGAGAAATATATATATATTGCACTAGTACACATTCCGTTCAATACACGGGTCTGGGATTGGTTTGATATAATTTTAATATTTTGTATTATATAGTATTATTTATTTTTAAAACGATAAATTAAAACGTAGTAAAACTTACTATATTAAAAATAAAATCGATATTTTTTGCAAAAAATTAAAACATAATTTGAATAATCTATACTATCTACAAAAGCATGAAGACAAAAAAATACCAAAACAACGAAACATGCGAAACTACTAAAATATCCTTCACTAATTAAATAACCATACATTATTTTTCCTGCCCCTCTTCCTCCGCGCAACAAAAGCACAATACTGTAATACAATACAATTACAATCTATATCTATATCTATACTATATATCATAGCACGAACGCAGCGAAACACGAAACAAGCGAAAATACAGAAATAACCCTATTTAATAATAATAATAAAATACTATCTATAAAAGCATGAAGACAGAAAAACACAAAAATAGCAAAACATGCGAAACTACTAAAATATCCTTCATTAATTAAATCACCATACATTATTTTTCCTGCCGCGTCTTCCTCTGCGCAACAAAAGCACAATACTGTAATAAAATTACAATTACAATTACAATCTATATCTATATCTTTCTATCAATACTTACTATATACAAAAGTACAAACGCAACGAAACGCGAAACAACCGAAAATATAGAAATAACCCTATTTAATAATAATAATAATAATTAATATCTTACTCTTATTTATTTGAAACGACATGTCATACGATAATGAATGACATGTAGTTTCTATGTACTATATATGAAAGAACTAACTCAAACAATAGATGAAAATAAAAATAACTATACTTATATTAATAATAATATAAAATATAAATTAATATTTTACTTTTATTTTATTACGAGTAACTATCAGATAATAATAAATGATATTTTTAGTTCTTATTATAATCAAGAAAATATATAGAAATACTCCTACTAATTGGCATTACTCTTATTTTATTAAGACGAAACGTCATAATAATGATTGACATGTAATTTTACACCTAAAGTCTACGTCTCTATTTTGCTTTAGGAATGTCATCAAAGGTAAACCACGGTCCCCCAAGTGAGGACTTATGGTCAGGAAATTCAAATGGACCATTTGATCCAGCAGGGACAGTTCCTGACATGTGTGTGTCTTCTTGGCTTTGTTGGAGGAAGTGTGTAATCCTCATCCGAGTCATAAAACTCATTAGCACAATTGCATTCAGGTTCACACTTGGATGGATCAGTGTCCCAAGTAAAATGCCCGTCGACATGAGAAACATAGACTTTGGAACCATCCGGTTTGTAACAACCCGGATAAAATTTTGAATTTTTACCGGGACTGTAAAAGTCTTTTTACCGTGATTTATTGTTGAATTAATCTTGGGTAATTAATTCAAGGTAAATCGGGCGTCAATTTTCGAAACCGAGAGTTTTCCCGCGCTCGTGATTTTTCCGTGGATTTTTCGGGTCCCGAAATTTTCGGAAAAAAATTACACCGGAAAATAATTAAGGGGGTATCAGTTATTTTCTGATCCGGACCGGACTCGCTTAATAATGCAGACAAGTTGCATTATTAAGGATTCACATGTGCACAGTATTTCTACGTCTATAAAAAGAGGAAACCAGGAGAGGAAGAGGAGAAGAGAAAAAAAGAGAAAAGGAGAGAAAAAAAATAGAGAAAAAAAAGAGAGAAAAAAAAGGAAAAGGATAAAAAAAGAAGAAAAGAAATAAAAAAACACAGAAAAGCAGAAAAAACAGAGAGGAGGAAAGAAAAAAAAAGAAAGAAAAAAAAGAAGGAAAGAAATTCGGAAAATAGAAAAAAAAGGGAGAAAAAGAAGAAAATAGAAAAAGGAAGAAAAAAATAAAACAGGGAGCAGTGCGCCTGGCAGAGTGTGCCAGAAGCTTATCGTGGTAGGACCCACGGATAAGACGAAATTTCGGGGACGAAATTCTTTTTAAGGTGGGTAGACTGTAACAGCCGGGGTAAAATTTTGGATTTTTACCGGGACTGTAAAAGTCTTTTTACCGTGATTTACTGTTGAATTAATCTTGGGTAATTAATTCAAAGGTAAATCGGGCGTCGTTTTTCCAAACTGAGAGTTTTCTCGCGCTCTTGATTTTTTCCGTGGATTTTTCGGGCCTAAGTTGGTATTTTTCGGGTCCCAAGATTTTCGAAAAAAAATCACACCGGAAAATAACTAAGGGGGTATCAGTTATTTTCTGGTCCGGACCGGACTCGCTTAATAATGCAGACAAGCTGCATTATTAAGGATTCACATATGCACAGTGTTTCTACGTCTATAAAAAGAGGAAACCAGGAGAGGAAGAGGAGAAGAGAAGAAAAGAGAAAAGGAGAGAAAAAAAAAGAGAAAAAAAGAGAAAAAAAAGAGAGAAAAAAAAGGGAAAGGAAAAAAAAGGGAAAGGAAAAAAAAGGGAAGAAATAAAAAAAACACAGAAAAATAGAAAAAACAGAGAGGAGGAAAGAGAAAAAAGAAAGAAAAAAAAAATTCGGAAAATAGAAAAGAAAAGGGGGAAAAAGAAGAAAATAGAGAAAGGAAGAAAAAAAATAAAACGGTGAATAGTGCGCCACCCGGAGCCCCTGCCATTGTTCACCAAATGGAGTTCCCCGCCGCAGATCGACTCACCACCGCCGCCATGGAACTCGCCACACCGTCGCCTATCGACCGCCGCTGACCCCGTCGTCTTCCGCCTGCCGACGCGCCGCCAGCCGCCTTAGACCCGAGGAGCAGACCCGTCGGATCTGCCCTTTGCGCCGCTGCTGACGACGAAGCCCAGTAGCCGCCGCAGCGAGCCACCACCACGACTCCGCATGGCCTTGCTCGTCGCGCCTCCGAGTCCGTGTCGCCTGCATCGATCCGTGCCGTCGCCGTCGCCCTCAAGGTGGGCACCCGTGGGTTGCGACGACCCGTTTCCTTCGGGCAGGTCGCGAACCTGGGTATTTTCTTAATGGGCTGATGTGTTGGGTTGGGTCTCGCGGATTGGGCCTGGGCAGTTGGGCCTCGCCCTGTTGGGTTGTTTCTGTTTCTGGGCTGGGCATGGGCTCACTGTTCATAACCGGCCCAATAGCTCAACAATAGCAAAAATAATGCACAGCGGAAGACTTAATAACTCACAAACACTATATGCGACACTGATGCAAACTATGGATCCTGGTCCTGTCCAAGGGATAACGCCACAGCCTGTCTGGTATGCATCAAACTTGTACCACAAATAACTCATCCTACGGGATGAAAGCCCGCAGGTGAGGGGTGAGTCCGAAGTGCTCACAACCATGGATAGACGATCAATATGAAACACTATAAGTACTCAAGGTCAAAAACACGGGCATAACAGCCAAAACAAAAGGCAAGACCCAAAACCGGTCCAAGACCAAAAAGACTCAATAAAATTCCAATTTTCCAGTTTTATCTTTCCGGGCCCGTCACGGATAAGCTAGGGGTCAGACCTCGTTATCAACATATTCCGGGTGCCAGACCAAATCAAGAGAACCCAGGGATCGACATCCCAAAAATACGAACCCAGGGATAGACATCCCAAAAATAATCACGGGATAGACATCCCAAGCATAGACATGCTTATCACAAGTAACCCAGGTCACGGCCACCACGAAAGAGTCTTAAACCATCGAGTCGTACCACTACTTACGACGTGACAATTATATTATCGTCATTTCAAAATCAGATCACAGGGATCAACATCCCTAACCAAAAACCTGGGATATACATCCCTATCCAAAATCAAGGATCGACATCCTTATCACAATTTATTATTAATTTCATTATACTTTAAACCAAAAAGACGCAAGGATAAACATCCAAAAACCAACATGGGATAAACATCCCGACAACAATCAAGACGATGGGATAAATATCCCGAAACAAACCACAGCAAACACAATACTCAACAGTGCAATAACCATCAAACACAACAACCGAGTAATACAGGCACATATTGAAGGAAATCCATCCTCACCTTGGCCGATTACTCAACTCCGGAAACAATGATAGGTACAAAGCCTGCTCCTTGGGAAACTGCCCGATATCCGAACTTATACAACAAAACAATGTATACACATAAATGCACATAATCGGTATGCTATGATGCCAATACTGCGAAATAAACCCATCCCGGTTACATATCTTTTATTATCATCTTTCATCGAAAATATTATACCGTACGTATATTCAAATATAATTTCGGTACCATACTTTAATTAAAACTCTTTTCAAAATATTTACATAAAATAATATACTTTTTCCAAAATAATAATTACCATAATTTTTCCATAATTTTTGGACATATTTTGGATGTTTATCCTTGCGTCTTTTGGGTTTAAGAATAATGGATTAAATAATAAATTGTGATAAGGATGTCGATCCTTGATTTTGGATAGGGATGTCTATCCCGGTATTTTGGTTAGGGATATTGATCCCTGTGATTTGATTTTGAATAATGATAATATAATTGTCACGTGGTAAGTAGTGGTACGACTCGATGGTTTAAGACTGTTTTGTGGTGGCCGTGACCTCGGTTCTTATGATAAGCATGTCTATGCTTGGGATGTCTATCCCGTGATTATTTTTGGGATGTCTATCCCTGGGTTCGTATTTTTGGGATGTCGATCCCTGGGATCTCTTGGATTTGGTCTGGCACCCGGAATATGTTGATAACCAGGTCTGACCGCTAGCTTATCCGTGACGGGGCCCGGAAAAGATAAAATTGGAAATTGGATTTTTATTTAAGTCTTTTTGGTCTTGAACCGGTTTTTGGTCGAGTCTTTTGGTTTGGCTGTTGTGCCTGTTTTTGACTTGAGTAATTTTAGTGTTGCATATTGATTGTCTATCCTTCGTCGGTGAGCACTTCGGACTCACCCCTCAGCTGCGGGCTTTCATCCCGTAGGATGAGTTATTTGTGGTACAGGTTTGGTGCGTTCCAAACAGGCTGCGGCATTATCTTTTGGACAGGGCTCGGATCCATAGTTTGCATCAGTGTCGCATACAGTGTCTTGTGAGTTATTAAGTCTTCCGCTGTGCAGTTTTTGATATTATTGGGCCATTGGGCCGGTTATGGTATTATTGTTGCTTTTACTTTGGGCTGTTGAGCCCGAGTTTCTATTGTATACACTGTATGCTGGGCTTTGTATGGTTGGGTCGTCACAGTTCCGGCAGGTGTTTACTGTGTACGGTAAATACGGGTCGGGGCGTTTCATTTTGGTAGCGGAGCGGGCGTTAGTTCTTGTTGGGCAGTCTTTGGGTGTTTGTTGTTTTTGTTTGCATAGTTCGCTCCATTTGTTTATTATTTTATATCATTTAGTTAGTGCATTATGGATCTAGTCAAGGGACGCCAGCTGTCGCAGAACATACACATAAGAGGTAATGATGCCATAAATAAGCGGAAATATAAATATTATTATTAATATTAATATTTTGACTACAAACAGAAATATTACATTGATATTTTTTTTCGAAAAGAAAATACATTTATCTTCTCGAAACGACGTTGACCCTGAAGCTAGTGGGGTCGTTGTTGATGTTGACTTGGATCCTGTCGCTCCACGAGAACCACATGCCGCCTGCGTTGTTCTGGCCAGGAAGCTCGAACCGGTTTGCTGCAGGGAACCGGAGTGGGATGAGACCGTGATCGTCTTCAGGTTGCCACTGGGTCTCGGTGAGAAGAACCATGTTTGGTTTGTATTGGTTCTTCTGGTCCCTCAGAGTACGCGAGAACTCCTGGGAACGCCTAGCGACTCCTCTGTAGTTCCACACCAGCAGTCGGGCCTTTGGCCAAGTTGGAGGTAATCGAGTCATTTTGGGCATGCTTTGGGCCATCATTGAGAGTTGGTAGTAGGCACCTTGCTCTAGGGATTGGCGAGTGGACTCTAGGTTGAACTCCTGAAGTCTTTCAGAAATGAAAAGCATGACGGAGTTTGCCGAGCTGTAGAAGGAGGTCCTCAGGGTGCCATGGTCCTCTAGGAAGAACGTCTCTTCCATGGGAGTGACGAAGAATCTGGACGAGTAGAGTTCATCGACGAAGACCAGACGGGGCATTCTGCCGAGCTCGTTTGGTAGTTCTTCTGGACGCTCGTTGATCATGTTGTAGGCCAGCCGGTTTCTCCTGCCTAGGTTGGCACCTTCGACAAAGAAGACGGATGATGGAGCAAGCATCGTATTTTGAACGCGCGAGTATTTTGTTTTCCTGAGCATTTGTTTGCTTTAAAATGCTTTTGATGATTTACACCTCACCGTTCCATCTTTTATACTCTTATGGGGAGCGTGATTACTGTTTTCAATTTTCAAGAATTGCTTTTTGAAATTTTGCCGTTGCTTTATTTATTGTTTTGTTACTTTATACGTTTTTCGGGCTACCATGCTAGTGTTCAGCTCTTTTCCATCTCGCGATTTTCTAACGCCCTGGCTACCTTGGCATTTCTTTTCATAGTTTTACTATATTTTCTTGCATCTTTTATCACATGCATCCGTGACCGTTGAGGCTAGACCGATGGGACCATACCTCGAGTAGAGCGCATGTACGACAAGCTTGCACCTGTTCGGACATCGTGGAGGGATACGAGACTTGACAGACGTTTTTGGCACATGCGGAATTTGTGAACAAGTGGGTACGTTTCTTTCGAGGGACAAAGGACGTTCCCGTGATCATCGCCTTGCCAGTTAACGGATGCCTTTTTCACGAGGGAAACAGACGTCACCGTTAGCTCCGTATATCACGTTTCTCGGGATCGAGGATGTTTACGACCGATCTAGAGCGCCGATCATGAAATATGTTTTTGTTTTAATTTCCTTATGTTTTGATTTTGTTAAACGAGTTTTGTTTTTAATTTCTTTATATTTGATTTTATATTCTTATAGTTGATTTTTATTTTGCTTTGAGATGTTTTATTTTTCTGTTTAACAAGAGTTTTAACTTAAAAAGGAAACTTATTTTATTTATTCATAACGGTTTTACAATACGGAGAAGAAGTACTCTATTGAGTTACATGCTTCTCTAAGTCTTTTACAAGCTTTTGGACATTTTTCATGTGAGGGAAGAGTTCCGCGCACGCCAGTTCTTTCTGCGCCACCGCCGAGCTGATCTTTTTCAGTGAGACATTCAGCTGCGTCAGTGTCTGCTGCAGAGTGCTGCTTTCAGCCGTCGCCTTGCCCTTTCGATCCTCAGCCTTCTTGTTGGCACGCTTCTTTCGCCGTTTTGGGGAGACGACCATGTGCTCTTTCAGGCCGATGATGTTCGTCTTGAACCGTTTCTTGGGAGGTTCTTCATCGGAGCTTGTTGAGAAAGCAGTACCGCCGATGTAGCTGTTGTTCTCGGAGTCTGAGGTCGTCCTTGTCCTCAGTGGAGAGTCCATGACTGTGTGTGAGTTTTCCAGTCATGAGGTTTGGTTTTTATAGAGGATGAGATGTCGCTTAAGGGTATAAGCGGTATCTCGGGTTGAGGTTGGATACCTGGTAGAGTGTGCCAGAAGCTTATCGTGGTAGGACCCACGGAAAAGACGGAATTTCTGGGACGAAATTCTTTTTAAGGTGGGTAGACTGTAACAGCCCGGGTAAAATTTTGAATTTTTACCGGGACTGTAAAAGTCTTTTTACCGTGATTTACTGTTGAATTAATCTTGGGTAATTAATTCAAAGGTAAATCGGGCGTTGTTTTTCGAAACCGAGAGTTTTCTCGCGCTCTTGATTTTTTCCGTGGATTTTTCGGGCCTAAGTTGGTATTTTTCGGGTCCCAGGATTTTCGGAAGAAAATCACATCGGAAAATAACTAAGGGGGTATCAGTTATTTTCTGGTCCGGACCGAACTCGCGCTGCATTATTAAGGATTCACATGTGCACAGTGTTTCTACGTCTATAAAAAGAGGAAACCAGGAGAGGAAGAGGAGAAGAGAAAAAAAGAGAAAAGGAGAGAAAAAAAAGAGAGAAAAAGAAATGAAAAGAGAGAAAAAAAAGGGAAAGGAAAAAAAGAAAAGGAAAGAAATAAAAAAAAAACACAGAAAAACAGAAAAAATAGAGAGGAGGAAAGAAAAAAAAAAAAAAAAAAAAAAAAAAAAAAAAAAAAAAAAAAAAAAAAAAAAAAAAAAAAAAAAAAAAAAAAAAAAAAAAAAAAAAAAAAAAAAAAAAAAAGAGAGGAGGAAAGAAAAAAAAAAAAAAAAAAGAAGAAAAGAAATTCGGAAAATAGAAAAGAAAAGGGAGAAAAAGAAGAAAATAGAAAAAGGAAGACAAAAAAAAAAACGGTGAACAGTGCGCCACCCGGAGCCCCTGCCACTGTTCACCAAACGGAGTTCCCCGCCGCAGATCGACTCACCACCGCCGCCATGGAACTCGCCACATCGTCGCCTATCGACCGCCGCTGACCCCGTCGTCTTCCGCCTGCCGACGCGCCACCAGCCGCCTTAGACCCGAGGAGCAGGCCCGTCGGATCTGCCATTTGCGTCGCTGCTGACGACGAAGCCCAGCAGCCGCCGCAGCGAGCCACCACCACGACACCGCGTGGCCTTGCTTGTCGCGCTTCCGAGTCCGTGTTGCCTGCATCGATCCGTGCCGTCGCCGTCGCCCTCAAGGTGATCACCCGTGGGTTGCGACGACCCGTTTCCTTCGGGCGGGTCGCGAACCTGGGTATTTTCTTAATGGGCTGATGTGTTGGGTTGGGTCTCGCGGATTGGGCCTGGGCAGTTGGGCCTCGCCCTGTTGGGTTGTTTCTGTTTCTGGGCTGGGCATGGGCTCACTGTTCATGGCCCAGTCCAGTTAAAAAAATAAAATAATATATATATAGGTATTTATTTATATTCTGGTATATAATTTTGGAAAAAATTATATATTTACTTTGAGAAAATTATGGCCAATTTAATTCTGGTATTTTTAGGAAAATATAAATATATATACTTTGATAAATAATTAAGTTATGTTTTGGAGAAAAACTAATATTATTTGGAAAAATATATAAATATCATGAAATTAATTTTTGGAAATTTAATATATGTATTATTTTCTCTGGAAAATTATGGTTGAGGAATATATATATATATGTACTTTGAAAATTAAAGGTGATTATATTTTATGTTGGAAAATATTGTTATGTATATATAGAAAAAGATAAATACTATATATATTTTCTGGAGATTATAAATAGGTTATTAATTTTTTTCTGGAAAAATTATGGTAATTATTATTTTGGAAAAAGTATATTATTTTATGAAAATGTTTTGATTTAATAGTTTTGGAAATATATTTTTGTAACCTTATATGCATACGATATATTTTCGGTAAAAGATGAAAATAAAGGCTATGAACCGGGATGGGTTTATTTCGCAGTATTGGCATCATAGTATACCGATTATGTGCATTTATGTGTATATATTGTTTTGTTGTATAGGTTTGGATATCGGGCAGTTTCCCGAGGAGCCGGCGTCGGACCGGTCATGGTTTCCGGAGTTGAGTAATCGGCCAAGGTGAGGATGGATTTCCTTCAATATGTGCCTATATTACTCGGTAGTTGTGTTTGTTGGTTTTGCACTGTTGGATGTTGCATTTGCTATGTTATGTTTCGGGATATTTATCCCATTGCCTTGATTGTGGTTGGGATGTTTATCCCATGTCGGTTTTGGATGTTTATCCTTGCGTCTTTTGGGATTAAGAATAATGGATTAAATAATAAATTGTGATAAGGATGTCGATCCTTGAATTTGGATAGGGATGTCTTTCCCGGTATTTTGGTTAGGGATGTTGATCCCTGTGATTTGATATTGAATGATGATAATATAATTGTCACGTGGTAAGTTGTGGTACGACTCGATGGTTTAAGACTGTTTTGTGGTGGCCGTGACCTGGGTTCTTATGATAAGCATGTCTATACTTGGGATGTCTATCCCGTGATTATTTTTGGGATGTCTATCCCTGGGTTCGTATTTTTGGGATGTCGATCCCTGGGTTCTCTTGGATTTGGTCTGGCACCCGGAATATGTTGATAACCAAGTCTGACCGCTAGCTTATCCGTGACGGGGCCTGGAAAAGATAAAATTGGAAATTGGATTTTTATTTGAGTCTTTTTGGTCTTGGACCAATTTTGGGTCGAGTCTTTTGGTTTGGCAGTTGTGCCTGTTTTTGACTTGAGTAATTATAGTGTTGCATATTGATTGTCTATCCTTCGTCGGTGAGCACTTCGGACTCACCCCTCACCTGCGGGCTATCATCCCGTAGGATGAGTTATTTGTGGTACAGGTTTGGTGCATTCTAGACAAGTTGCGGCGTTATCCCTTGGACAGGGCTCGGATCCATAGTTTGCATCAGTGTCTCATACAGTGTCTTGTGAGTTATTAAGTCTTCCGCTGTGCAGTTTTTGATATTATTGGGCCGTTGGGCCGGTTATGGTATTATTGCTGCTTTTACTTTGGGCTGTTGAGCCCGAGTTTCTATTGTATACACTGTATGGTGGGCTTTGTATGGTTGGGTCGTCACAGTTCCGGCACGTGTTTACTGTGTACGGTAAATACGGGTCGGGGCGTTTCACGGTTGGAAAGAGCATACAATCTATATCTATCTATATCTATATACTATATATAAAAGCATGAACGCAGCGAAACGCGAAAAACCGAAAATACAAAAATAACCTTATTTAATAATAATAATAATAAAAATTAATATCTTACTCTTATTTAATTGAAACGACATGTCATACAATAACGAATGACATGTAGTTTCTATGTACTATATATAAAACAACTAACTCAAACAATAGATGAAAATAAAAATAGCTATACGTATATTAATAATAATATAAAATATAAATTAATATTTTACTTTTATTTTATTACGAGTAACTATCATATAACAATGAATGATATTTTTAGTTCTTATTATAATCAAGAAAATATGTAGAAATACTCCGACTAATTAGCATTACTCTTATTTTATCAAGACGAAACGCCATAATAATGATTGACATGTAATTTTACTCCTGGAGTCTATGTCTCCATTTTGCTTTAGGGATGTCATCAAAGGTAAACCACGGTCCTCCAAGTGAGGACTTATGGTCAGGAAATTCAAATAGACCATTTGATCTAGCAGGGATTGTTCCTGACATGTGTGTGTCTTCTTGGCTTTGATGGATGAAGTGTGTAATCCTCATCCGAGTCATAAAACTCATTAGCACAATTGCATTCAGGTTCACACTTGGATGGATCAGTGTCCCAAATAAAATGTCCGTCGACATGAGAAACATAGACTTTAGAACCATCCAGTTGGAAAGAGGATACAATCTATATCTTTCTATATCTATATACTATATATAAAAGCATGAACGCAGCGAAACGCGAAAAAATAGAAAATACAGAAATAACCCTATTTAATAATAATAATAATAATTAATATCTTACTCTTATTTAATTGAAACGACATGTCATACAATAATGAATGACATGTAGTTTCTATATACTATATATAAAAGAACTAACTCAAACAATAAATGAAAATAAAAATAACTATACTTATATTAATAATAATATAAAATATAAATTAATATTTTACTTTTATTTTATTACGAGGAACTATCATATAACAATGAATGATATTTTAGTTCTTATTATAATAAAAAAAATATGTAGAAATACTCCTACTAATTAACATTATTCTTATTTTATTAATACGAAATGCCATAATAATGATTGACATGTAATTTTACTCCTGGAGTCTACGTCACCATTTTGCTTTAGGGATGTCATCAAAGGTAAACCACGGTCCTCCAGGGAATGCTTCTGACATGTGCGTGTCTTCTTGGCTTTGATGGAGGAAGTGTGTAATCCTCATCCGACCATAAAACTCATTGGCACAATTGCATTAAGGTTCACACTTGGATGGATCAATGTCCCAAATAAAATGTCCGTCGACATGAGAAACATAGACTTTGGAACCATCCGGTTAGAAAGAGGATACAGTCTACATCTATATCTATATCTATATCTACAGGGGCGGATCCAGGATTTTCTATTAGGGGAGGGCAAATTTATAAAAAAAAATCTTTGGGGGCCAAATTTATACAAACCAGGAGAAATTCCAAGAAAAAAGTGTGAAAAAGTGGAAGTTTGGACTCAAGCCCACACCATTTGCGGGAATTGAAGCGTTGCTCTCCACTAAACTATTATGCATCTTTTCTGAAATTATTACCATATTAATACTTATTTTTGATTTAGGGGGGCTGGGCCCCTGCTTGCTCCCCCTAGATCCGCCCCTGTATATCTATATCTATCTATATCTATATACTTATATATAAAAGCACGAACGCAGCGAAACGCAAAACATCCAAAAATATAGAAATAACCCTATTTAATAATAATAATAAAAATTATTATCTTACTCTTATTTAATTGAAACGACATGTCATACAATAATAAATGACATGTAGTTTCTTTGTACTATATATAAAAGAACTAACTCAAACAATAGATGAAAATAAAAATAACTATACTTATATTAATAATAATATAAAATATAAATTAATATTTTACTTTTACTTTATTACGAAGAACTATCATATAAAAATGAATGATATTTTTAGTTCTTATTATAATCAAGAAAATATGTAAAAATACTCCTACTAATTATTACTCTTATTTTAATAAGACAAAACGCCATAATAATGATTGATATGTAATTTTACTCCTGGAGTCTATGTCTCCATTTTCCTTTAGGGATGTCATCAAAGGTAAACCACGGTCCTCCAGGTGAGGACTTATGGTCAGGAAATTCAAATAGACCATTTGATCCAGCAAAGACTGTTCCTGACATGTGTGTGTCTTCTTGACTTTGGTGAAGTGTGCAATCCTCATCCGAGTCATAAAACTCATTGGCACAATTGCATTCAGATTCACACTTGGAAGGATCAGTGTCCCAAATAAAATGCCCGTCGACCTGAGAAATATAGACTTTGGAACCATCCGCTTGGAAAGAAGAGACATTGTCTCGACAACTATTTATTTGTAAATTCCTATTTTACTGCATAAACTAATTATAAATAATATAATTAAAAAATATTATTAAAAATAAATTGATTTTATAAAATTTATATTCTCTAATACATAAATTAATTCTAAATAATACATATTTATCTATCTATATTTTATATATAAGTTCTTTTTAATAATCTAAAAAATATAATGCTATGCCACGTGCAATGCACGTGGAAAAAAACTAGTTACATAAAAGAATATAAAAAAATAATGATAAAAATGTATAAAAAATAAAATCAAAATAAATAGAAAAAATTATTGGGTTAAGGTAATTAACATGTGCATTAGTAATTAATTAATTAGCCGATTAGTGCTAATTAATAATTGAATCTAATTACCTAATCATGTTCTTAATTAGTTTTGATTAATGACAAACTAGGTTTATGAATATTTTAATCCACCACCCAAACCTTAAATTAAATAATGAATTCAGATTTCCTAAGGTTTGAGGTTAGTGGGATTGGTATGTGTGTTAAGGGTATTATTTTATTAAGCGTAAGTCTCTTTCATGCCATGGGCCATATTGGTTCTCTTACAACTTTGAGGCATTTGTTGGAGATGCTCCCACACCCTATGAATCGGAAATTAAGCTTGAATAATCCTAAAAAATGTTTGTTTAGTGATCTAGGCAGAGCTTTCAAAGATTCATCTCCATTTAGCCCCGACTTGGGATCCTCAAACATAGGTACCTAGTCAGCTTGTGCTGACTTTCTGGAAGATTGAGGCAACATGTTGTAGACACACCTATGCTCTATAAACCTGATATCTAGCTTAGTTTAACTCACAAAATGTTGGACTAAGAATCTGGATAGGTCTCACAATGGTCAGATTCCACTCTGATCATCCTAGGATCTCAAAACCTAGGAGTCTGCTAAGCATTGGCTGAATTTCTTGTACTTTGGAGCCATCTGTTGGAGGCGCTCCTATGAGCACAAAACCCGCAAGTTTGTTTCTCTCTGTTGTGCAGGTGTTTGTTTAAAAGACTGCAAAGCTCTCACAACGACTCATTCTGATTCAGTCCAACCTAAAAGAATCAAACATAGGCAGCTGCTCAGCATATGCAGACCACTTTCTGGAAATTGAGGTGATGAACGTTTTGGCGCCATTGATGCTAAATCTCGAGGAAGCAGAAAGTGACTGCTAGCCGCTGGATGATGAGGCTCTCACTTCTCCCGGCCTCTATAAATTGAAGGAACACTGAAGAACTCCAGTCAGAGCTGCCATTACGCAATCTTGAAGTTATACTACTTGAGTTACACTTGCAGTTCTCCAAAAGAGCCTTAAATTGAGTGATATCTTGAAGGCTAAAGTATTGAGCTTTATTTTACATCTTCTTGACATTGTCGTTGAAGATTCCTTGCTGTGAGATCAGAAACACCTTAGTGGGAACTTGGGCTTAGTTTGCTAAGGTGGGATTCAACAAACCGGGGAGGTTTATGGTGAGTGATAGGTTTGAGCTTAGCCTAGGAAAAAGCTTGTAAAAGGTTGTGGTTGAACCCGAAAAAGCCAAGATATAGTGAAGGTTAGAAATCTGAAGGTGGACTCCTTGAGTAGTGGATATAGTCCTTAGTGGCGAACCACTCTAAACTTCTATGCACACTTCTCTAACCTTACTCACTTAATTGTGCATTAGTGTGTGTCTTAGTGTTCTTAATCTGCAGAATCTGATTCAAGACAGATTCGGCATCATTAGTGCCAAATCAAAGCTTAAGCGAAAAAGGGGCTAATTCATGCCCCCTCTTAGCCTATTTGGGCCTACAATTGGTAGCGGTGCCAAGTTTCTCTGTTGTTGGATTAACTTCCAGGAGAAAAAGATCATGGCATTCGAGGGGAACAACATCAACAATGCTCCATTCTTCAATGGATCGAACTTCGACCATTGGAAATTCTGCATGAAGACTTTCCTTGAAGGAAAGGACTTGGAAATGTGGCACATTGTGAATAATCCTTAAACACGACAAGCAAGAGATATGCCGTACTGGAATGAGAATGAAATGAAGAAGGCAAGGCTAGATGCACAGGCCTAGAACGCTCTTCTTTGTGGCATTAGCCAAGCTGAATTTGAGAGAGTTCGCTCTTGTAACACTGCACATGAGATTTGGAGCTTTCTTTGTGTAGCTCACGAGGGCACAAATCAAGTGAAGGAATCCAAGATGAACAGGCTCATGAGAGACTATGAACTGTTTCAAATGAAGCTGGAAGAGACTATCCAAGACTTAGACACAAGATTCACAATCTTGTGTAACAATCTAGCTTGTCTTGGAAAGGTGCTCACAATAAAAGAAAAGGTGACCAAAATTCTCAGATCACTTCCAAATGAATGGGAGCCTAAGGTAACAGCCATAGAGGAAGCTAAAGATCTAAATACCCTCACCTACAATGAACTCATGGGCAGCCTCATTGTGCACGGCTCAAAATTTGAAGAGAAAGTCAAGAAGTAGAAAGAGCTAGCTTTAAATGCAAATGGGGATGATTCTGAAACTGATTCAGACATTTCCCTAGTCACACGGAAGTTCATTAGGTTCATGAAAAGGAGGAACCAAAGAAGAAACGAAAAGGGGATTAAAATCGAAGAGTCAAAGAAGGAACAACCTCTTTGCTTTGGATGTACTCGCCTTGGTCACATTAAGGCCGACTGTCCTTTGCAAAGAAAACCTAAGTATGATGCTTCAAGAAGCAAAGGAAAGATGGCAATGGCAGCATGGGATGATCTGGATTCAGCAAGTGATTCAGATGAAGAAGAAGCTGCCAATATATGTCTCATGGCAAGAGACAAAAATGAGGTATCAAATTATAACTCATCATATTTTGAATTTGATGATATACAAGATGCATATGATGAGTTATTTATGTGCTTCAAGAAGATGGCAAAAGAAAACATTCAACTTAAGAGGAAAATTCAAGCTTTAGAGTCTGAAAAGGTTGATCAACAAGCTAAGAAAGATAGCTTGAGTGAAGAACTGGTTTCATGTTCATCTGGCATGATCGATGCCGAAACGAAGTGCAATGCACTGACTAGTGCCTATAATGAACTTGAAGCAAAAAGTAAGGCTAACCAGGAGCTATATGATAAAGCTCTTAAAGAGAAAAATAGACTAACCAGATACTGTGTATACTTAGATGATATGTTAAAGAAATTTGAGTCTGGAAGCAAAGGTCTAGACATGATTCTTGGACAGCAAAGACACGCACTTCAAAAGGTAGGTTTAGGAGCAACACACAATGTTTTTGAAAAGAAAAAAACTTCAAGTCCAGCACTGTATACTCATAGGAGTGTATTAGAATATAATAATAGGCTCATTAGAACATATGAGAATTATAGGAATAACATCACCTGCCATTATTGCAGTAGTCAAAAATTGCATGTGTAGGTACCTAAGACCTAATCATTCTACAGGAAAAGAGGGATCAGTGGGTGCTTGACAGTGGATGCTCAAGACATATGACCGGAGATCCATTTATGTTCACATCCCTCTGTCATGTTTGGTGACAAATCGAAGGGAAAAGTACTTGGTATTGGTAATGTTGGTAAGGATCCTATGATTGAACATGAGCTATTAGTTAACAATCTAAAATTCAATCTCTTGAGTTTATCAACTATGTGACTGAGGCTGCAAAGTAACCTTTGAAGCTAATGAATGCTCGGTAACTTATCTTGATAATAATGATACCATTCTTACGGGAAAAAGACAAGGAAACCTATACTCAATTAATATATGTGATGTTGCTAACCCTGTAAACAAGTGTTTTAGTGCTAGCACAGAAACACCCGAACTTTGGCATAGAATATTAGGACATGCTCACATAAAGCTCATGTCAAACTTGCTAAAGAAGGAGCTTGTAAGAGGACTTCCACAAATGAAGTCGGAGAAAAAAAGTGTATACCGAGCTTTTCAACTTGGCAAACAAACCAAGAGCTCTTTCAAGCCTAAGAAGGTTCTGTCCACATCCCGGCCATTGGAACTTCTACATCTTGATCTTTTCGGGCCAATGAGGATGGTAAGTCTAGGAGGTAAGCAATACACCTTTCTAATTGTGGATGACTATTCACGGTTTACTTGGGTAATCTTTCTAGCTCAAAAAGATCAAGCTCTTCATGAGTTTGCATCCTTAGTTAGAAAGTTACAAAATGAGAAAGGGTATAAGTTAACTAAGATTAGAAGTGATCATGGTGGTGAATTTGACAACATTATCTTTAATCACTTCTGTGAAGAAAATGGCATTGATCATACCTTTTCGGTTCCTAGAACTCCCCAACAAAATGGGGTTGTTCAGAGGAAGAACCGAACCTTGTAAGGAATGGCAAGGACCATGTTAAATGAGTATAATGTACCTACATATTTCTGGGCTGAAGCAGTAAACACAACATGCTATATCCTTAATAGAGTGTCCATTAGCTCCACACTTGAAAAGACCCCTTATGAGATTTGGAATGATAAGAAGCCTAACATTAGCTACTTTAAAGTTATCGGGTCAAATTGCTTTATATTGAATACAAAGGATGCACTTAGTAAGTTTGATGCAAAATCTGATGAAGGAATATTTCTTGGCTACTCAACAAGAAGTAAAGCATACCGAGTGTATAATAAGAGGTCATTATTGGTGGAAGAATCATGTTGTCTTCGATGAATTTGTTACTACTAACAATTCCAAAGAGATTGTAAAAGTGGATAATCAAAATACACAACCAAAGACTACAACTGTTCAGGAAATTGAAAAACAGGAAGACAACAGGGCTGTGAACTCAAATCCACCTCACGAAGTGAATGCACTTGAGCAAGACCATCCATCCAGCGGAGTGCAACAACATTCGGCATCAATGGTGCCAAAAGGTCATTCAACTGATGCCATCATTGGAGATCTAACAAGAGGAGTATCAACTCGCTCATCCTTCCACAACATCAATTCACACCAGGCCTTTCTCTCACAGATAGAGCCAATGAACGTTGTAGATGCCATAAATGATGAAAATTGGATTATGGCCATGCAAGAGGAGCTAAACCAGTTTGAAAGAAGTGAGGTTTGGGAGTTGGTGGAAAGACCAAGTGATCACTCCGTAATTGGAACCAAATGGGTGTTTAGAAACGAGCTAGATGAAGCTGGAAATGTCACAAGAAACAAAGCCAGACTTGTTGCTCAAGGTTACAACCAAGAGGAAGGAATTGACTTTGATGAGACCTTTGCACCCGTTGCAAGACTTGAGTCAATTTGCGGGTTAATGCATAAAAATGTCCCTTAACTTTTTTATTTTCACCACTGTTGTCCCTGAAGAAAGTATTGGGTAATTTATATCCCTCAACTTGTGCCTAACCGAGTGGAGTTGTCCAATTACCTGCAGTAATAGGTTTCGAATGTGGGACCCATCTACTGTTGAATAAAAAATTATTTTTGTACTGTACTTGTTTTCCACGTCAGATTGGCTTTAGTTTTTTTTGAATTTTTTTAAAAAATGAAAAAAAAGGATTGTAATTGGAAAATTTATGTGGGTCACACATGCAATCATCTGATTTAAAAAAATAAATATATATTTTTTCTCCCGAAAACCAAGTTAGATTTGTAATAAAAAAATTTTATAAAAGAATAAGGAAATTAAAAAAGAATTCGCAATTTAAAATTTATTAGGGCCCCACATCTTTAATCTGTAAAATTAAACTTTAGTAAAATTTAAAATTCAGAAAAGAAATCGCAATTTAAAATTTACGAGGGCCCCATATCAAGAATTTACAATCCGTAAAATTTAAAATTTTCCAACATTTTTCTCCAATTATTTTTAAAAATTAAATTTTTTTATAAATTAGAATATTAGGGTGGGACCCACGATTTTTTTAGTTACTAATCTGACGCGAATCCAAAAAGTCGGAAAAAATAATTTTTTATTCAACAGCAGAAGGGTCCCACATCCGAAACCGGTTATTGCAGGTAATTGGACAACTTCACTCGGTTAGGCACAAGTTGAGGGATATAAATTACCGAATACTTTCTTTAGGGACAACAATGGTGAAAATAAAAAAGTTAAGGGATATTTTTATGCATTAACCCGTCAATTCGCATGCTTTTGGTATTTGCTTCACATAAAGGATTCAAGCTCTACCAATTGGATGTAAAGAGTGCCTTCCTAAATGGATCCATCATGGAGGAAGTGTATGTTGAATAACCTCCCGGATTTGAGAGCTTTGAACACCCAGATCATGTGTTCAAGTTGAAGAAAGCACTCTATGGCTTGAAACAAGCTCCAAGGGCTTGGTATGACAGGTTAAGTACATTCCTAATTACACAAGGCTTTACTATAGGGAAGGTTGATTCTACTCTCTTTGTGAAGCATTTTAAGAGTGACTTAATCATTGTTCAAATTTATGTGGATGACATACTATTTGGTGCTACTAATGACTCTTTGTGCAAAGAATTTGAAAAGTTGATGCACAGTGAATTCGAAATGAGCATGATGGGAGAATTAACATTCTTTCTCGGATTCCAAGTCAAGCAACAAAGAGACGGAATATTCATAAGTCAAGCAAAGTACACCAGGGTGTTACTGAAACGATTTGGCATGGATGGTGGCAAAACGTGTCCAACTCCAATGAGCACATCAACTAAGCTAGACAAAGACGAACAAGGTAAAGATGTGGATATAAAGACCTACAGAGGTATGAATAGAAGCCTTCTTTACCTCACTGCTACTAGACCTGATATAATGTTTAGTGTTTGTCTATGTGCTAGATTCCAAGCATGTCCTTAGGAGTCCCATTTGCGTGCTATAAAATGGATCTTTAAATACTTAAAAGGAACTCCATCTTTAGGACTTTGGTATCCTAGAACTGATGTGTTTGAATTAATTGGGTACTCTGATGCTGACTTTGCTGGATGTATTTTTTGATCGAAAAAGCACCAGTGGTACATGCCAATTCTTAGGTCAATGTCTTGTTTCATTGGCAAGTAAGAAATAGAATTCAGTGGCAACATCCACCACCGAATCCAAGTATGTGGCTACTGGTTCTTGCTGTGCACAAATCCTTTGGATGAAACAAATATTACTTGATTATGGTCTAGAGTTTACAAGTGTGCCGATTTTTTGTGATAGTTCAAGTGCTATTAATCTTACTAAAAATCCAATTCAACATTCAAGAACAAAGCACATTGAAATAAGGCATCACTTTATTAGAGACCATGTTCTTAAGAAGGATATAACGCTTGATTTTGTCAAAACTGAAAGGCAATTAGCAGATATTTTTACAAAGCCTTTGAAGGAAGAGCAAGTCAACAAGATTCGGTTGGAGCTTGGAATGTGCAATCCTCCTCAAAACGACTAAATAATCAGGTACTATCCTTCCTTAACTTATGCTGAATCATGCATAATATTCACACACTTCACTAGGCATAAGCATGGGCTGTGATGATATGTCAAAGCGAAGGGTCATATAAATCATCATCGGACTTGCTAAAGGAGGAAGAAAAAGATATGGAAAATAAATTGCGGGTCAGACATATCCCATGTCCTCTGAATGTTGGATGTGAAGGAGAAATAATCCTGGTGAAAAGAAAAGGATTAGCTGATTAGAGCTCGACCCTTGAAAACCAAAAAAGGGGTCAACTGGAAGATGAATTATGTGGCTGAATTAATTACGTGTTGCGAGGGAGTTTAATTGGTCTACAGATATGGAAAGAAATTGAAATATAAGAGTGCAGCAGGGCTGATTGAAGACAATTTTGGTATCTCCCAGACTTTTCGGTGGTGTGATTTTATGGAGTGAAGCAACGTGTTTTTGGGGGACGAAGATTGTTAATTGATTTCATGAAAATCAATAAAAAGCTGAATAGAGAGAGAAAGGTAAAGAAGAGAGAGGAGACATGTGCTGTGTGTGCGTGGAATCTGGTGCCAAGGCGGCTGTCAGAAAAAGAGGTTCATGCGTGGGTGAACTCTTTTACCCGCCGAGTTCCTATGCTTCTCCTTACCCTTAAACCATATCTACCGGTTATTAACATTAATCCTACTTCCTTATTTAATAACCCATTCTTGTCAGTTACCCAATCAAATCTACTCCCACTTGGTAACTGCCACTTTCCATGATTACCCATTAATCATTAGGAAAGTGGGCATCAACTCTAGAGTTGCTCAAAAAGGGAGGAAACCCAGAGCTCGGGTTAAAGTTAAGCCCTTAACCGATATTCAATCAAAATCCTCTTCCCTTACCTCAATTTCAAAGAGAAAAACTCTCTCTATCCCTACACTAACAGCAACCAAAGAACCCGGTTCTAGCCCACTCAAATTGTAACCACTAAAGAAGAGGAAGATATACAAGTCACCTTGCGACATGGCAGCACCGGTGTCAGATTCGACTATGATTCCAGATGAACAGCAAGAGGATCAAGGTCCTCCATAAGACAATCCAGCAATTGTCAAGAATCCTGAAAACCCAGAGAATCCTCAGGATCCACCTCCTGCTGACAATGAGAACACGGTGGCAGAGATTATTGCAACCATAAACAGCTTCATGGGTAAGTATAGGATGTCCAAAGAAGTGGAAGATCCTATTGGGACATTTGAAGCAAAGAGGAAGCTCATGGTCCAAGATGTTGTGCCTTCACGCTTAGTAGACAAAGTTCTAGATGAATTCGAGAACAATCCTGCTCACCCTATTCTACCAGAGGGTTTTCTTGCTGCTTTGGAAGAAGAAGAAACTGTGGAGAAAGTCAATTCCTCCGAAAAGACCATGTCTGATGATGACATACCTCTCTCACAAAAATTCCCCATCAAGAGGAAATATGTCTTCCAAAAGAATTATCACACCAAGGAGACAGCCAAGAAGGCCTTTCATGATCGAGCTGCAATACACTAATCAGATATAGAGAAGGCTGCTCAAGGAAAGGACACCTCTCATTCAGTCAAGACTCCTCAACCTGAGCCTATTCCCAAGGCTCCACCTCCACCTCCTGTAAAGAAGAAACTTATGGCATCAGCAATGCCAAAATGGAGGAATGCGGGAAAGCACTGTGCTCAAAGAATGCGACCTCCAGCCTCTAGAAAAGTTAAAGAGAAAGTGGTTTATGAGGTTGATTCTTCCGAGGATAGCTCAGATGAGGGCAGAGAAGAGATTCCACCTGTAGATACTCAAGCTGATGATGATGGAATTCCCACATCTGAACCTCAAGATGATGAAGAGGAAAATGATGCCAAAGATGAAGAGGATGAGGATCCACCGATTGTTCATCTCAGCAAGTAAGGGAATGTGACTAAAAAGCACAGAAAATTTCGGTACACTACTGCTGGTTCATAAAAGAATGTAGGGATCAAAGATGCACTAGGAATCATAGGTACTAGTGTGAACACCCAAATTTGACCCACGAAAGTTTTGCTAAAAATTAGATTCCAAACATGCTTAACTTGAGGTTAATGAGATGATTTGATTTTAAGTCAGGGCATGATAAGAATTTAATTTAGTAGAATTAAGGTACATTTCATTTCATTGCTTGGGCTTTTTTAGTTGTTTTTAATCGAATTATATGATGATTCATTTTCGGGTTAGGAATGGGTTTAAGGGTCCAAGTAAATGGATTCTCCAGAGTTTGCCCAACCCATTAACACATTTCTTGCACGTTAATTTTAGTTTTGATTTTCGTGAAAAATCAGAGTTAAATCATCATTTATGTAGAAATGTTGTTTTTGGCATGATTTAGTATAAAATATGCATTAAGGTGTAATTAATCTGTTCTGGAATGATTTAGGGGGAGTGATAATCAAGTAATGGAGTGATTCTGGGTTGATTAGGGGTTGATTACGCGGTAGGATCAAATCAGGGCTGAATTAAGGGGATTGGGTGTTCGAAAATGTAAAGAACGAGTGACACGCGGGGTGACTGGCGGTCCTCTCGCAACGACCGCCAAGTGTTGGCGGTCCTCCTCGCATGACCGCCGGCACTGGGGGTCGTCCAAAGGAGGACCGCCGGCAGCGGTGGTCATAGGTGCCCAGATCCCCCGATTTTCTCCGATTTTGTTTCTAATTCGATCCTACGCGGTTTTGGACCAGATTTTCGGGCATAATCTTCACCATTAAGCAGGTGCATTCCCCTAGGCTTCCTAGAACACTATAAATAGGACCCCTCACACACATTTCAGGAGACCGATCACTCAATACACACACACCTCCATAAGCTTTGTTTGCTTGGAGAAACTCTACTTCTCCAAGCCTAGAAACATTCATATAGGCAGAAACTCTAGAGAAATTTGGTGGGAAATCGTCAAGGAAGAAGCCAACAAGTAGGGATCAAGAGGAGATCAAGAGGAGGAGGCAATCAAAAGCATCCTAGAAGTCAAGAGGGTGGACAATCCCAGTAGAAGGACTTGACGCAAGCAGTCTCAAGAAACAATCCATATCTCAAGTTATAGAGATCGAATTTCCATGATCTTGGACTCTTTGGAATGCTAAGAGGGAGAGCTACGACTTTTCTGTTGAGACCAGAAGCTGAATTGGCCATCGATGTTGTCCAAAATCCAGTAGAAGACGACTCATAGTTTATGTCCAACAATCGAGCTAAGTGTTCTAATCCTTTTTACTGCGCACTTTATTGATTTCTTCTTGTTGATTATTTGATGATGCTTTTGATGATTATGTGGGCTTTGAACCCAGTTGCCGGGGTACGTAGGTGGTCTCTAGTAGTGGAGACTCAAGCCCAAATATTTTATTTTTTCCTTTTGTTCCAAATCTTCTTCTTCTCCCCTTCTCTTTATTTTCCACATATGCACACTTGCACCAGGCACACTTGCATTTTATAATTGCACTTAGTCTCGACCTAACAAGGATGGGTGCCTAACACCTTCCCATCTGTGACGAACCCCCGTTCCCATAACTTTGGTTCGCCATGACCATGTAGCCTAAAGGAGTCATATTAAGGTTTTTTCCAAGTTTTGTCCTTAATAAAACTTTGGTGGTGACTCCAATGTTGTGGGATTGACCCGAGGAAGAAGGTGAAAGGATTAGGTGAATAGGCCCAAGTGATTTTGGGTCGGGTATTCACAGTTGGCCGCTCCGTTGGGGGAGTAAAGGGTTCAAGAGACTCTGTGCAATTGTTGAATCTTGTGTTCCTTTTATGTGTCATCATAAGTGCCTTGCATTCATGATGATTGTTGTGAAGCCTCTACCGTAAGAGGGCGAGAGAATCCGAGTCCGCTACATGTTTTCCTTAAGCGATAGTGGCTTGAGTGAACCCGTTTCTTGATGCTTAGTATTGATGGGGATTAATGGGCCTTGGACCTCACGCGGTATCCATTATCACATGTGAGTAGGTCAACCTATTCCTTAGCGGCAATCTCTAGCCCCCAACCAACTGCATACCCTGAGCATCTCATGCATATTGAATCAATAAGTGGTATGTGCAATTTTTGTGTGGTTATTATTGTGGATTCTTGTATGTGTAAATAGAGTGTTTTTATTTTAATAAAGCAGAGAAATCAATAAAAAATATATAGGAAATTGTATAGTAGAAAAACATTTTTGCTGGGACCGCCGTGCTAACTCTGCGTAGGGTGCTATATTGTGTAGTGTGAATAGATGAGTCCGGTAAACAAATCCTAGAGGAGTACCGTACATTGAGTCATCAAACTTGCTCAGTTTCTTAAAAGAAAGCAGTTTGGCCCAAGAATCCCTCACTCCAATATTCTTTCATCATCCAAATATCATAGGCATATTAATGCGCTTATAACTTATTGGTACTCTTCCAAAACGTAAGAGAGCTGAGGTCCTGGCGAGTGGATAAAAAGAAAATTCATTGGCATACTCTTCAATCTGCTATACTCCTTCTTGTGTTCCTTTTATGTGTCATCATAAGTGCCTTGCATTCATGATGATAGTTGTGAAGCCTCTACCGTAAGAGGGCGAGGGAATCCGAGTCCGCTACATGCTTTCCTTAAGCAATAGTGGCTTGAGTGAACCTGTTTCTCGATGCTTATTATTGATGGGGATTAATGGGCCTTGGACCTCACGCGATATCCATTATCACATGTGAGTAGGTCAACCTATTCCTTAGCGGCAATCTCTAGCCCCCAACCAGCTGCATACCCTGAGCATCTCATGCATATTGAATCAATATGTGGTATGTGCAATTTTTATGTGGTTATTATTGTGGATTCTTGTATGTGTAAGTAGAGTGTTTTTATTTTAATAAAGCAGAGAAATCAATAAAAAATATATAGGAAATTGTATAGTAGAAAAACATTTTTGCTGGGACCGCCGTGCTAACTCTGCGTAGGGTGCTATATTGTGTAGTGTGAATAGATGAGTCCGGTAAACAAACCCTAGGGGAGTAAGTATACATGCCTAAGCCGATATTAGATTTTTGGTGTTGATTCCCAATCGGCACATATGTTCAGTCAGTCTACCTTGTCCATAGTTGCATACGTTGAGCATTGCATTACATGTCGTTTAAAGCACAAAAACGAATTCAAGCTAAGGTCTCTCAACTTTCAATGTCCAACCCTTTTGAACCTGAGTCTTCATGAGATACATATTTTGGAAGAATAATGAAGCATGTTTTGTGAGTATATCCCATCATGATTTTCCCACCGTTTTCAAATGTCTTGAAAAAAAAAAAAACAAAGCTTGAGTTTAGGATTCCTGATGACCATGAACCCTATTATTAGAATTGAACCCTTAGGACAGTATGGGTGGGTAGTGCCTTAGTTGGAAGGAGATGGTGAAGATATTAGGGATGAGGGATATACCATAAGGCGATGAACGGGGAGATAGAGAAGACATTCGAAGTCATAAAGGTGTCCTGAGGCAGAAGGTGGGAAAAAGGCAGAGACAATGACGAAGCATCGATTTAAGACACCAAGGCAACTTTGGGCCTTTTTGTGAGAGGAGATGTAAGCCCCAATATTTATGGCAAAAAAGGAAAGACCGGATGACTTGGTTGGGCCTTCTCGTGAGAGGAGATGTAAGCCAAATAATTATAGTAAGAGGGGTGAGATGAGATAACCTGGTTGAGCCTTCCTCAAGAACGATGATGCAAGCCCTGGTGTTTACTTGTGAATCGAGCCGATAATCCAAGACAAGAGGTCGAGATGAGGAATCAAAATGAAGAACCAAGCTGACAAGCCGAGCCAAGGGACTGACAAGCCAGATTGATGAGCAAAGCTGAGATATCAAGTAGAGACATTGGCATTGAGAAAAGGGGCAAGCCCCAGTGCCTACTTGTGAACCAAGTCGATGAGCCAAGACAATGAGCTGGGAGAAGAACCACACAATGGGGACCTAACTAATAAGTCAAGCTGTTGAACTAAGCTGCGGTATCAAATAGGGGCATTGCCATGGAGCCTTCTCGAGTAAACAAGATGCGGGCTCCAACAATTGGGGCACAATGGGGATAATCGTGAGGACGATGACAAAGACGTGAGAAGAAGACATTGGGGAGGGATAATGGTGGAGATGACAATAGAGATGATGCATTCCAAAGAGGGGATAAGAAAAGTGAGAGTCAACCTGAGATCATAGATCAAACTACTAGGCATGGATAGAATGATGACCAGGAATTGGGGAGGCAGTATGGTTGCCCTTTAGAGTTTAGAAGTCAAGTCAAGTCAAAAAAGGGCGGTAGTTAAATTCTGAGTCCAACAATCAATAGTATCATTATTTGTACTTTGATTTTCATATAAGGAATAAAATTCTGGCTTCCTTATCTTTCATGTGTATGTAGCAAAGTATGCATGACTTCATGACATTCTATTGGATCAATCTAGGGGATCATAAAATGCACTACGAAGACTTGATTCTGTGGATGTAATGCCTTAACCCACTTCCCACACTTGTTAGCACCAACCTTCAAGCGCATACCCGATTTTACCTTTATACACGTACCCAACCCATCCTCCATATTCAACCCATCACATCTACTGTGAACACTTGTCTAGAAGAATTGCTTCCCAAAAAATGAATCTAACTCCCGAAAGAGTACAATCCAAGTGCACTTGCTCAAAAGGGTCACTCTCCTCGAAAAAAAAAAAAGGAAAGAAAAGAGGAAAGAAATGAAAAGAAAAGAAAGAGGAAAGAAATCAAAAAAAAGAGAGAAAAAAGGGGAAAAGGGAAAAAAACGAGGAAGTGACCCTTGATGCCTGAATGTTGATTCATCTCCCATCCTTTGAAACTGGGAAGAGAGGAAGAAGTCAGAATACAAGTGTTCTCCTACTATCTTCATCCTTCCACAACACACCATCCTACCAAACACCCGCCATCTTTCAGTATTTCACAAAACACCCTTATCTCAAAACCGACACCACATCCACAGATACATAGGTAACCCGGTAACAGGCTTGGTCTATTGTTGGTTCCCAGAATGATTCAATGGAAAGGTTGGGACTATTGCGAGATACGCATGTTGCACTGTTGATTGTATTTGGGCCTTTTTCTGTAAGGTCTCTCTTTTCAACTTGTATTCCACTGTCAATCGAGTCTGTCTCTCTCCTGAAACCCATCCTGAGTTTGGTCATCAATTGTCATGCATCTCCGGCAATCTCCCGATAGCACTTTGGTTTCCCACTAACCCCTCGTTGAAATCGATAGTCCATTAGTCAACTGAGTATACCCAGCCCGAGTGGTCTTGATCTTGCTTGGACTTTGTGATCTCAATATTCTGTGTCAATGGTTGCTACTCCTAAAAAAAAAAAGAAAAAAAACAAAGAAAAGAGCCTGCTAGGTTGAAAACCCGAAAGGGCGGCCTAGGCAAAAGTTAGGGCCAAATGAAAATGGGATAGCAGCCAATGACGAAAGAGACATCCATGTGTTAGATCACATCGCTCCAGGCATAGATTGTGCATTAAAGATAGACCACCCGGTTGACCATGTCATCACAACAAAAAGGGGTATAGGAGCATCTGGGCACATTGCCTCCATTTATCTTCAAAGGGATATCCACTCATCCATCCACCTTGCCTTAATTGAACAATTTATCCATCCAAACCTTTCTGACAAGGAATGCTCACCCCTGGGGTCTCAGCTAGAGTTTGAAGTGAATGGGTTCATAGTCATTGAGAGTTTCTTTCTTTGAAGCTTTTAATGGGATAACTCGCTTTTTCTCAAACTGCTTAACTCTCACCTTAGCTCAAAGGGTTTTCAATACTCATGCATCATATTAAGGGCATTTTCATTCATATGCACTACGTCTAGATAGAAAGTACGTACATCCAAACATGCATGTAAAAGTTGATGGCACTTGCATCCAAGGGGGGGAAAGGGGGAGAATGAGAGATAGAGAAAAGAGGGGAAATGAGGGAAGGGGAGAAGAGAAAGAAGAAAGAAAAATTCGAGAGGGGAAAGAGGGAAAACGAAGAAAAGAAAAACATGATGAAGGGAAGAACTCGAGAGAAAATGGAGAGAAGAGAAAAAGGGAGAAAACACGTCATAAGCACTTGCATCTAGACACAGACATGTAGAAGCTAGGGGTACCTTCATGCATCACTCACATATTGAACGTGAATTCCATGATAAGGCAGACTTGGTTGAAGATAAGGGGTCAACAAAGGTGACAATATCATGAATCAAATCACTCAATGTAGACTTACATTCTTTAGGGCTGTTAGCAGAAAGGGAATGACATGAGCAACTCTTGTAGATAACGAGAATTGTAGACAAGAGGCATGTCATGCTTTGTTTCTCTGACTCGTCAAGACGACAACACGCAATAAAGGCACATCTACCTTGAGAATTAGATCTACATCGTGACATTAGGGGCATGGCAGACCCATTTATTTGATTATGACTAGGAAGGTAGATCACCCATTTGGCCAAGGTTTTGGACAATCAGGCTGATTGTTGGCTAGGGGCACGCTAGACCACAACTAGATGATGCTGGGGGCATCATGCCAGAACTTGAGAAAATCAAACCAGGGGCATGATGTGCCCACATTTAGGCAAGGGGCATCTCACCTAGTTTCCGGCTCGTATGTCTCAAAGTGCACAACACACACCATTTCCTTCAAACCTAGCTAGATGACATAGGGGCATGGAATCCATACAATTCAACCATGGGAGAACCTGTGAGGCAAAACCTAGCCTAGAACCTGAGAGCATGAGGGAACCCGGTCAAGAAAGCCAAAGACTTGGTCATTGCACCCCAAAAGAGAACCAGTAACTCCATGAGGTGAGCAAACACAAACCGGTAGGATAATGAGAGAATAGGAGATACCCAGAGAGGAGTGAACCCCAAAAGCCAGGTCCCAAGTTGTGATATGAGAGGAACCATGTAAGGAAGCCATGAGGACCAGATCTGAGAACACCAATAAGCCAAACACCTAGATTACCTTGCCATGAAAGAGAACCGATAAGACAATGGGAGACCCAAAAGCTGGGACCTAGCACCCGTAAAACTGAAAGATGAGGGAGAGCAAACACGAGGGAATCCGGAAGAGAGAAAACCCTGAGACAAATAAAACATGAGAGACACCTGCCCAGATGCCGGAACGTGGTTCCCACAAACCTTGAGATCCAAACCAAAGTCGAGACATGGTTCCCGCAAACCGTGAGACATACAAACCAAAAGCCGGGACGTGGCTCCTACAAAACCACGGGATGAGATGATTCCCGACAACCGAGCCACGAAGTGGCACCTTTCTAATGAGAGATGTAGGGGCATATGATGCCCAAGGTACAGACAACACAGTCGCGGAGTGGCATCTTAGACGATGATAGGGGCATGAGAAGCCCAGAGACTAGATAACCAGGCTGTGAGACGGCATTTCTGACGGAAGTTAGTGGCGAAGCCACTGGGATAAGATGATTCCCAAATCGAAACCTAGTTGGCAAGGATGGGACTATTCCTTGTCAATAATCTGATAGATGAGAAGATTCTATCACCTCAGGATGAGATGATTCCTGAGACTTGGGATGAAATGATTCCCAAGACGAAACCCAGCTGACAAGGATGGGAGTATTCCTTGTTGACAACCCGATAGATTGAGATGATTCTATCACCTTAGGATGAGATGATTCCCGAGACTTGGGATGAGATGATTCCCAAGTCGAAACCCAGCTGACAAGGATGGGAGTATTCCTTGTTGACAAGCCGATAGATGAGATGATTCTATCACCTCAGGATGAGAAGATTCCCAAGTCAAAACCCAGCTGACAAGGATGGGAGTATTCCTTGTCGATAACCCGATGGATGAGATGATTCTATCACCTCGGGATTAGATAATTCTCAAGACTTGGGATGAGATGATTCCCTAGACTTGGGATGAGATGATTCCCAAGTCGAAACCCAGCTGAAAAGGATGGGAGTATTCCTTGTCGACAACCCGATAGATGAGATGATTCTATCACCTCGGGATGAGATGATTCCTTTCGACTTGGGATGAGATGATTCCCAAGTCGAAACCCAGCAGACAAGGATGGGAGTATTCCTTGTCGACAACCCGATAGATGAGAAGATTCTATCACCTTGGGATGAGATGATTCCCAAAATCCGAGGGCCCGCCCCTCAAAATTTCAGAATGAGATGATTCTTGGTGAGGAGCATGGGATGCTCCAAAACTTGACACACACCACACATTCATCATTCAAATTTGGTGGTTCCTATCTTACGTTGTTTCATCCTTGGTTCCTAAGGACTCATCAACGAGGGGCATCTGTGAACACCCAAATTTGACCCACGAATGTTTCACTAAAAATTAGATTCCAAACACGCTTAACTTGAGGTTAATGAGATGATTTGATTTTAAGTCAGTGCATGATAAGAATTTAATTTAGTAGAATTAAGGTACATTTCATTTCATTGCTTGGGCTCTTTTAGTTGTTTTTAATCCAATTATATGATGATTCATTTTCGGGTTAGGAATGGGTTTAAAGGTCCAAGTAAATAGATTCTCCAGAGTTTACCCAACCCATTAACACATTTCTTGCAGGTTAATTTTAGCTCTGATTTTCGTGGAAAATCAGAGTTAAATCATCAATTATGTAGAATTACTGTTTTTGGCATGATTTAGTATGAAATAGGCATTAAGGTGTAATTAATATATTATGGAATGATTTAGGGGGAGTGATAATCAAGTAATGGAGTGATTCTGGGTTGATTACACGGTAGGATCAAAACAGGGCTGAATTAGGGGGATTGGGGGTTCGAAAATGGAAAGAACGAGTGGCACGCGGGGTGACCGGCAGTCATCTTGTGATGACCGCCAAGTGCTGGCGGTCATCCTCACATGACTGTGGCACTGGGGGTCCTTTAAAGGGGGACCGCCGACAGCGGCGGTCATAGGTGCCCAGATCCCCCGATTTTCTCCGATTTTGTTTCTAATTCGATCCTACGCGGTTTTGTACCAGATTTTTGGGAATAATCTTCACCATTAAGTAGGTCCACGCCCCTAGGCTTCCTAGAACACCATAAATAGGACCCCTCACACACATTTTAGGAGACCAATCACTCATTACACACACACACCCCATAAGCTTTGTTTGCTTGGAGAAACTCTACTTCTTCAGGCCTAGAAACATTCCTATAGGAAGAAAATCTGGAGAACTTTCGTGGGAAACCATCAGGGAAGAAGCCAACAAGAATAGATCAAGAGGAGATCAAGAGGAGGAGGCAATCAAAAGCATCCTAGGAGTCAAGAAGGTGGAGAATCCGAGTAGAAGGCCTTGACGCAAGCAGTCTTAGAAAACAATCCATATCTCGAGTTCTAGAGATCGGATTGCCACGATCTTGGACTCTTTGGAAAGCTAAGAGGGAGAGCTCCGACTTTTCTGTTGAGACCAGAAGCTGAATCAGCCATCGACATTGTCCAAAATCCAGTAGAAGACGACACATAGTTTCTGTCCAACAATAGAGCTAAGTGTTCTAACCTTTTTTATTGCGCACTTTATTGATTGCTTCTTTTCGATTATTTGATGATGCTTTTGATGATTATGTGATTGTTGTGATGCCATGTCAAGAACTATGTGGGCTTTGAACCCGGTTGCCGGGGTACGTAGTTGGTCTCTAGTGGTGGAGACTCAAGCCCAAATATTTTATTTTTTCCTTTTGTTCCAATTCTTCTTCTTCTCCCCTTCTCTTTATTTTCCACACATGAACACTTGCACCAGGCACACTTGTATTTTATAATTGCACTTGGTCTCGACCTAACGCGGATGGGTGCCTAACACCTTCCCATCTGTGACGAACCCCTGATCCCATAACTTTTGTTCGCCATGACCATGTAGCCTAAAGGAGTCATATTAAGGTTTTTTCCAAGTCTTGTGCTTAATAAAAATTGGGTGGCGACTCCATTGTTATGGAATTGTCCCGAGGAAAAAGGTGAAAGGATTAGGTGAATAGGCCCAAGTGATTTTGGGTCGGGTATTCACAACTAGTTTCAAATTTCTCAAAAGTACCATTGTGCACTTTGACGATGTGAGAGGATCAGGGCTCTTGCAAATTGTTGAGAGGTCCAAATTGATGGACTTGGCCCTCATCAGTGTGCCTGCATATGAGAAGTTGGTCGAGGATTTCTACTCCAACATGATCCCTAAGGTAGATGAAAATGGTCTTGTTGTTGGGGTTCATAGCTTGATCTACGGACAGTCTGTCTGTGTCACTCCTGATTCCATCGAGTTATGTTGAATCTTCCTAAAGGGAAAGCAGCTAGGGTGAAGTACTACGTCACTGCTTCAGGGGTTACTACTCCAATTCCTTATACACCTAGTGCTTCCGAGCAAAGAAGATTACTCTTTAGAAAGGCAAGTAAGCTTGGGAAATATGATGATCTGTCTCCAAATCACCAGGTCCTTCTGTACTTCATCACTCGCGTTCTTATCCCTCGTCATGGGCATGAAATGCTCGTATCCTAAAATATCCAATTAAATTAATTAAAACATATGAAAAGACCAAATTGCCCTTTCTACCCGGGATACGATACAAACAACAGAATCAATGTATAATTATAAAATAAATTAAATAACAACAAATATGCAGGGAAGACAAAACATATAATAACATGTATGCAGTGAACTCTATGGTTCCGACCCGAGGAGGAAAGCATCGCCACCTGCTGATATGCACTCCTGATCATCGATCAGTTAACCAGCGTAAAGTCTGTGAGGGGTGAGACCAACCATTGTCTCACCATAAACAAACAAACCAAAGTATACATTTACAAGTCAACTACAAACACACCGATATTTGGCAATCACCGCCACAGTGCACAATTAAGCCGTCGTGCACATCGCTGAATCTTTTGTTTGTTATTATGCTTAACTTGATTATCAGTGATGAAAGTTTATTATCATTTAATTTCTTTGTATGATTTGAGTATTTTATTATCCAGGGCCCTCTACTGTGAGTCAAGTCTCGGTAGCGTATCTGGCTAGATTCCGGGTGTAAAAACCCAAATGTCGCACCTCAGAAGGGGTAGATTATGAGGCATAAAAACCACCGATAAACCTCGAGTGGCCGTTAGCTCCCTGAGGGTGCGGACACACCTAACTGGTGCAAGTCTTCCAGGGGAGCACCGTCCTTCCCCTTGGATAACCATGCTAAACCGCATAAAGTGACCCGAGCGTACCCAACCTTCCCTCGGGGCTACTGGTAAACTTCACAGTGGAATTAAGTATTTTATCCTCAGTTATTCTTATACAGTTCTGTTTGCCATACATTATGTTTATCAAGGGATATGTGAACTTTGTGTATTATTCTCATATCCGGGCCTTCGGCCCATAACCTCACACTATCCTAAAACATAATCACATGTTATAATCCATAGCAAATTCCTCATGCGTAATTTAGGCATGTGAAAACAAACCGGCACACAATCTCAATCACAGCAAATTATAGTTGCATTACACCGTGCAAACAAAACAGTAGCACAACAGGCACACATGCAAACAACATTCAGCCAACAAGCATTCACATGTCAATTTCTATGTTCATTTATAATTCTAAGTACTGTAGGCAGTAAAGCATACAAAGATTTATATGTCCTTACCTGGGCCATATTAATTGCCTCGGAACTGAAGTCTCGTTCCGCCTCGGCATTCCTATATTCATAGCAAAATACGACCGCACATAAGGCACACACATAAAATGATGAATGCATACTAATGCTTTGACTATATCAATATATCAACCCGGGTCCTTAATCCCAATCAAATCCTCAAATCCTTATTAGGCCTAAAGCCAATATTAATAATAATTATCAGGCTTAATTATCCATTGGGCCTAAAGCCCATCTTAAATTAATTATTCTTTATTGGGCCTTTAGCCCATATCAACCAAAACTACTATTAAACCCAAACATGTTTTTCTTTGACTTAAAAACTGTTACTTATTAAATCCACACAAGGCTATATTGTATCTTAAATGGGCCTGGGCCCGGTTTCCTAATTCCGGCTCTAAGGTCATACCCGAGGCCAAGCTTTTCCGGGCCTAAAGTTACAATGCTCGTCAGTAGGACTCCGGTCACCCGTCTCTCAACTCTCCACACCCGGTTCCACTATATCCACATCATTTTAATACATTAATTTTCTTCATACAACACATGTCATGCTCGGAATATACTACATCGTTTGGGAATTACCGTTAATGCCGGTTCCCGATACTCGTTGGAACAGCAGCAGTCCTTGCCGGATTCCGGTCAGTCCTTGCCAGAAAATCCACCCAGCCCGGAACAAGTCCATCACAAACTGAAGACACCTAAAACAACCCGACAATTAATACTTTGAATCCAAGACCACAAAACAATCAAAAGAATTGAAATCCAACACAGGCTCGCTGGAACTGCTTACCGGAAAACATAAACACGCAATGGCCAGTACCGAATCCACATCCAATGTACAGATCAAGGCACCCGAGCCTAGAATCTTGCTACTGGGGCAAAACCCCGCACCGTGCAGCCCCAAATCCGACCGAACACACCACCAAACCCAAAGCGAACCACAACCAAACAACACCCACGCATCGGAAACCATCAGCACCAACAACACGAACCCGAACACTGCCGCCAAAATCACCATCAACAACACGGCCACCAGCCGCCGCCCACGAACCGCCACCAGACTTGGAATAACCCGCCACCAAGCCCAACACCACCGCACGCAACCGCATAAGCCAACAACAACAACATCACCAAGCCAACCCACAAAATGCAAAACCCAGATTGGGTCAAACAGTAGACAATCAGAAGAACAAAGAGGAAGAAAAGAAGAACAGAGGGAGGCTTACCATGGTGGCGACGACCGAGTTCTGTCCCCAAGCTCGAGACGCGCGTAAAACCCGAGGCAGGCTCTGGTCCTTTGTCTTCGGTGTTCCACAAGCAACCCTTCTCCTGCATAGGTGCGAGGAGGCGGCGGCGCGGTGCTAGGTCGAAGAAGAAAAGAGAGATTTTGATGGTGATTGCGAGAGAAAACGAGCGAGAGATGTAGCGGAAAAGAAAAAAAAATAAGAGGGGAAAAAAAGTAGGGATAAGGAGAGGTAATTGTTGAGAAAGATCAGGGAAGAGGAGAGGAAAAATCGGGTGGAAATCGTGGGTCGGTGGCTCGGGAGAGAAAAGAGAGAAGAAAGAAAGGAGGAGAAAAGAAAAGAAAGGATAAGGAAAAGGAGAGTTAGGGTTTTGACCCGCCCAAAACAAAACGGCGTCTTTTTCTCTGTAGGTGCGGTCAACCCGCCCTCAAGTCAACATTCTGTTTTTTTTTTTTCCTTTCCCCAATACTACGTAGTTTCGACCGAAACTAACTTGAACCTCGCGTCATCCCCCCGAGACACACATTATACCAACAGTACGTGATCAAGGAATACCTCCAAAACAAAATTCATATTTCCCAAAGAAAATAAATAATGTTCTTGACCAAAAATCCAAAAAAAAATCCGCAAGGGTAAAATTGGAAATTAAATTCCAAAAATTTCATAGAAATTAAATACCGAAAATTCAGGGCGTTACGGGGCATCTGAATTATTTGAAGACATACGACATGTGGCTGCTTGGATGTTTGTTGACCAAAAGCCCCGGTTGATTATGCATATACCATCTTCCACCACATGAGAGAGTACTCGGGAAGGGCATATGGGCATCTAATCACTCTTATTGCTCAGAAAGAAGATATGGTTCCAACAAGTGCTCATCTTCCAATCAGGTTAGAAGCTATGAGCACTGCTACTCTTTCCCGTATGCATCTTAAGAAAAACAAGCAGGGGCTGTTTTATGTGACATAGTCGAGTTCATCCAAGGATGCAAGAATTGAGGCCTTGACAAATGAGGTTAAGTATGTTAGGGATGATCTTCTGGAGGTCAGGGGAATGGTTGCGAAGATCATGGAGATGTAGAAGACACAATTGGACTTGTTGGTGAAGCATTTTGCTCCAAATCCGAACAGGTTTTTTGCCTCTGATTCTTCCACCGATGAAGCTGCTAATGATGATAAGACCACTGAGTGACCTTCGTTTAGATCTGATGCCCACTTTAGGTTCATGCATTCTCATATCTAGACTTGCCTGCATCATGTTTTAATTCTATTTATGTTCTAGTTCGGTTATTTTGGAATGTTTCTGGATATTATACTTTCTGGTTAGTTATGGCACTGCTGATGCCAGATCGTTTGAATTTCTGTTGAACTTCTTTATGCTTTATATCTATAATATCCTATCATATTGCGGTATATCACCTGCTCTCTATGCAGGGTTATGATCTTTTCCTCCCTTATACCAATTTTTTTTGGTGATGCCAAAAAGGGGAGAAAAATGGGGTGTGAAAAACACACACAATGATGGTTGATCATTTCGATATCAATGGATGCTTATATTTTTGTCTATACTTATTGATATTGATTATTACTCTAATCCATCTCCGTTCCTCTATTGATTCTTACTTAATTTGGAAAAATCTTTAAGCTAAGGGGAGCATAGATTTAGGGGGAGAGTCATAGGTTGAGGGGGAGCTTAAACCTTAATTCGTTTTAAACCCTCACATACTTGTGTTTTTCATATATGTTTGTCATCATCAAAAAGGGAGAGAATGTGTGGTTAAGAAAATTAACATGTGCATTAGTGATTAATTAATTAGCCGATTTGAAGTGCCCCGACCCGTATTTACCATACACAGTAAACACGTGCCGAAACTATTCTTATTGATAGGGAATACAGTACAACAACCCGTATATATAACTGGAAAACAAATACAACAATCCGTCACCCAACACGGGGACCATTATTCAGCAGTTCATAGCTCACAATATATAACAACAACAGAGAAAAGAGCAGACAACAGAGGCAGAGTGACAAACAGCCTCAAAGTCATATGAACAAGCAATCACAGCAGCGGAATTATAATACAGCATCATATGCAACAGAACAACAGCGAAAGACCTATGCACATGCAGCGGGGTATGGATCCTGGGTCAGGTGGAGAAGAAAGCAGCAGCCATCGAACGTCGTACCTGAATTACGAAACAACTTAACCTACGGAAAGAAACCTCGCAGGCGAGGGGTGAGTCCGAAATGCTCACCGACGAAGGATAAACAGAGATATGCAATCAACCATAATACTTTCGAAGTAAATACAGGCAAAAACATCCCAAGCAATCTACCATAACACAACTAAGCCAAGACCAAAAGAATATTTATTTTTATTACCAATTTTATCTTCGGGGCCCCGTCACTGGACAAGCTAGGGTCGTACCTAGTTATTAACTAATTCCGGATGCCAGGCCAAAACACAATCAGGGATCAACATCCCAATAACAACCAATCCGGGATCAACATCCCAATATTCAAATCATCCGGGATCAACATCCCCAATATCCAAACCAAAAATTACCCAGGCGAGCATTCCAAGACGAAGTCCCTCCAGACTGAGTCCAAGAACTGCCTCGGTTGTTGTAGATGTTGTTGTTCCATCCACGTCCCTGACTCACTGGCATGAACCGGATCTGCCCATATCCTGACCGGTTCGCTGGTGTCTGGAACCTCTTATTCTGTCCCCCAGAACTCTGTGCAGCATTCCTCTTACGGATCTCCTGTTGCTCTCTCTCATTGCCCAACCAGATAATCTCGGCTCTCAAGGCATCTGATAACATGTCCTGATAAGTCTCATAAACTTTGCACCCAATGACTGTCTTGATACCAGATCGAAGACCATCCCAGAAATGTTTACATCTGGCCTCCGGAGTAGACACAAACTCACTGGCATAGATGGACAGGCGGTTGAACTTGATCTCATACTCATTGACCGTCTGTTCTGCCCCCTGTTGCAGTCCCAGAAACTCTCGTCTTAGCTGGTCCTGGTACGCCTCAGAAACAAACTTCCTTTGAAATATCTCCATGAACTGGTTACACGGCATAGTGAAAGGTGTCGGCAGGTCCCTGGTTGTGGACTCCCACCAATCAACGGCATCTCCTCTGAACATGGCAGTGGCATATCTGGCCCACTAGTCATTCCTGCATGTCTGTTTCAGCATAACCCTGTTCATCTGTCTAAGCCCCTAATCAGCATCCTGTGGTGTAGTAACACCGGTGAAAATCTCTGCCCCAAGCTTCTCCAACTTCATATACACTGGATCCTCGACTGGTCCCTGGTTTTCCTGTTCCCGAGCTTCCATAGCATCGATACAAGCATCCTTGGCATCTTGCCTTTGCAGAATCTGAGTTACCACGTTTAACATTCGCGTAGGGTCTCCCAAAGGAACAATCGGTGGATGTTCCGGACCTCTCGCAACTTGCTGCGGTTGATCTACCAATACCTGATCGTCATCTAGGTGACCTCCAGCATGTTGATTCCCTCCAACCGGTTCCATTCGTCTTACCTATATGGGAATATGTATGCATGCATATTATATCATGTCGTGACAGATCTTATGCACAAACAAACAGTCATGCAATCACAGTTATGTCCCTAATGACCTACTGCCTGCTCCGCTACCAAAATGAAGCGCCCCGACCCGTATTTACCATACACAGTAAACACGTGCCGAAACTATTCTTATTGATAGGGAATACAGTACAACAACCCGTATATATAACTGGAAAACAAATACAACATTCCGTCACCCAACACGGGGACCATTATTCAGCAGTTCACAGCTCACAATATATAACAACAACAGAGAAAAGAACATGCAACAGAGGCAGAGTGACAAACAGGCTCAAAGTTATATGAACAAGCAATCACAGCAGCGGAATTATAATACAGTATCATATGCAACAGAACAGCAACGGAAGACTCTATGCACATGCAACGGGGTATGGATCCTGGGTCAGGTGGAGAAGAAAGCAGCAGCCATCGAACGTCGTACCTGAACTACGAAACAACTTAACCTACGGGATGAAACCCGCAGGCGAGGGTTGAGTCCGAAGTGCTCACCGACGAAGGATAAACTGAGATATGCAATCAACCATAATACTTTCGAAGTAAATACAGGAAAAAACATCACAAGGAATCTACCGTAACACAACTGACCAATTTTATCTGCCGGACCCCGTCACTGGACAAGCTAGGGTCGTACCTGGTTATTAACTAATTCCGGATGCCAGGCCAAAACACAATCCGGGATCAACATCCCAATAACAACCAATCCGGGATCAATATCCCAATATCCAAATCATCCGGGATCAACATCCCTAATATCCAAACCAAACCGTCCATGACAGCACAGAACTAGCCTCTAACCATCTAGTCGTACCACTACTTTCCACGTGACAATTAAATCATCATCTCAATTTCAATACCAATTTCATTTTCATTATTCATTATTCTTTCCTCAATTATCCACATTTACCATTTCATCATCAAGCTCAACACAATATTCAAAAACCAATATCACAGTCTAACAACAACAACAACAACAACACCATAGCAGATAAGTATCTAACAAATACCATCTCAGCAGTTCAATCAAACAACAAAAACACACACAGTATTACGGGCACATATCCAAGGTTATCCACCCTCACCTTAGCCGATTATCAGGTTTGGAAATGCCCAACAGACTCCAAGTCCGGTTCCTCAGGTATCTGCTCGTTATCAACTCCTATATCAATCAAGTAATATGCACACATAAGTGATATGCAAATGTCATGCTAGTACTGCGTACCGAAAAATAAATACTGACTCGTCTCGGTTACTCCCCCGGGTTAATTTTCCAGTATCATCATAATTCACCATTTATTTCTTGGTGTCAAAAATAATACCATACTTATACCCGGATATTATTCCGGTATTTTATTACCTTGATGATACCCTTTCCATAATTTTTTTCCTCAAAATAATTTTTATATACTATATATTTTCCAAAAATATACACTAATATATATATATTTCCAGATTTTATTATCTCTTTTTTTTTTAAACGGACTGGGCCCGAACTGTTCCAGCCCAGATCCACTGCATAGTGCCAAGCCGAGGCCCCAAACAAGAGCCCAGGAGCAGGCCCACGATCCGGCACACGTGCAGGCCCACGATCCGGCCCACGATCCGGCCCAACCCACATCTCAATTAGCCCAAGACCCAGGGCAAGAAACCGGGTCACCCGACCTGCGACCCACATGGCTGGGTCATCTTCAACCACAGCTCACCATGGAGATGCAGCGGCGCGAGGCGACGGACACAGCGCGACGGGAACGACGGGCGACGAAGCGAGGATGGCGTGGGGGGAGGAGACCGACGCGGCGGCGTCGCGAAGGAGGACGAAGGCGCGGGTCTGCTCAGGTCCTCGGTGCGCAGGCGGCGAGGAAGTGAGGCTCCTGTCGGCGATGGCGGGTGACGAGCGAGGGAGAAAGGAGAGGAGAGGGGAAGGGCGATGGTGGTGATGGCTCGGCGGCAGTTGTAGGTGGTCGCGGTTCTGTGGTGGTGACTTGGTCGGTGAAGGTGGTAGGTGGCGGTTCACGGTGGCAACGGGGTGAAAGGAGGAAGAGAGGAATATGGGGTTGCTCAAAACTACGTAGTTTTGGAGCTGGGTGTGTGTGTGTGTTTTTTTTACGGGTTTGGTTTTGTGAAGAAAGGAGGAGTTTGGGTTCTGAGCAGTGTTGTGTTGCAGAGTTTGCAGGGGAGTGAGCTGGTGATGGTATGGTTTGTGTGTGTGTGTGATCTGGAAAGAAAACAAGAGCACGGGCAAGGTACTGGCAGATCACGGGTCTCACAATCCATTCACAAGTTTCACAGGAAAAAGGCGACGGCTGCCTCATTGTTGTGCAACATGTGAAGCGTGTCCCGTCCGGACCAGGAAATAACTATAATACCCCCTTACCTTTATTTATGGCCCGATAACTCGAGAATAAACCCGGCTTTTCTGAAGATTCCTGGACCCGAAAAATTCTAACTTTGGTCCGAAAAATCGGCAGAAAAATCCCGAACGCAGGACCGGGCTCGGTTTCGGAATCCAAAGCTCGAATTACTATAAATTAGTTACCCAAGATTAATTTTAATGGTAAATAGTGGTAAAATAAATTTTACGGTACCAGTAATAACGCAAAAATTACCCGGGCTGTTACACGATTAGTCTAATTAATAATTTAATCTAATTACCGAATCATGTGCTTAGTTAGTTTTGATTAATGACAAACTAGGTTTATGAATATTTTAATCTACCACCGAAACCCTTGAATTAAATAATGAATTCAGATTTCCTAAGGTTTGAGGTTAGTGGGATTGGTATGTGTGCTAAGGATATTATTTCATTAAGCCTAAGTCTCTTTCATGCCATGGACCATATTGCTTTTTTTACAACTTTGAGGTATTTGCTGGAGATGCTCCCATACCCTATGAACCAGAAATCAAGCTTGAATAAACCTAGAAAATGTTTGTTTAGTGATCTGGATAGAGTTTTCATAGATTGATCTCCATTTAGCCTTGACTTGGGATCCTCAAACATGGGTACCCAGTCAGCCTGTGCTGACTTTCTGAAAGATTGAGGCAACTTATTGTAGACTCTCCCATGCTTTATAAACCTGATATCTAGCTTAGTTTAATTCAGAAAATATTGGACTAAGAATCTGGGTAGGTCTCACAACGGTCAGATTCCACTCTGATCAACCTAGGATCTCCAAACCTAGGAGTCTGCTAAGTTTTGGCTGAATTTCTTGTACTTTGGAGCAATCTATTGGAGGCACTCCTATGAGCACAAAACCCGCAAGTTTGTTTCTCTCTGTTATGCAGGTGTTTGTTTAAAGGACTGCAAAGCTCTCACAACGACTCATTCTGATTCAGTCCAACCTTAGAGAATCAAACATAGGCAGCGGCTCAGCATATGCAGACCACTTTCTGGAATTTGAAGTGATGAATGTTTTGGCGCCAATGATGCCAAAACTCCAGGAAGCAGAAAGTGACAGCTAGCCGTTTGTTGATGGGGCTCTCACTTCTCCCAGCCTCTATAAATTGAAGGAAGACTGAAGAACTCAAGTCAGAGCTGCCATTACGCAAACTTGAAGTTATACTACTTGAGTTACACTTGCAGTTCTCCAAAAGAGCCTTAAATTGAAAGATATCTTGAAGGCTAATGTATTGAGTTTCATTGTATATCTTCTTGACATTGTAATTGAAGATTCCTTGCTGTGATATTAGAAACACCTAAGTGGGAACTTGGGTTTAGTTTGCTAAGGTGGGATTCAACAAACCGGGGAGGTTTGTGGTGAGTGATAGGTTTGAGCTTAGCCTAGGAAAAAGCTTGTAAGAGGTTGTGGTTGAACCCGAAAAAGCCAAGATATAGTGAAAATTTAGAAATCTCAAGGTGGACTCCTTGAGTAGTGGATGTAGTCCTTAGTGGCGAACCACTCTAAACTATTGTGCATACTTCTCTAACCTTACTCACTTAATTTTGAATTAGTGTGTGTCTTAGTGTTCTTAATCTGCTGAATCTGATTCAAGATAGATTCGGTATCATTAGTGAAAAATCAGAGCTTAAGCGAAAAAGGGGCTAATTCACACCAACCCCCCTCCCCCTCTTAGCCTATTTGGGCCTACAAAAATTACACCCCTTGAATGATTGTCGAGAAGATGTAACAGACACTTGTGTAGTAGGAAAACTTACAAAAAAAATATTTTTTTAGAGAATGAATTATGAAAAAAATAGTATTACTAAGAGAGAATGTATTTAAATAATAAAAAGTTGATTCTGAGAAAAAAATGTTAGAAGCAATTCAAATCATCTTATCATTTTTAAAAAAATAATATTTAAAATAACAATACAAAGAAGAAGATCTTATAATCATCTTATCATTATTTTTAAAAAGAGAAAAAAAATAAGTTTATTATAAAATAATAACTAAGATAAATGTTAAGGCAAGAAGAGACTGTCACATGTCTTATTTACATGTTCTTAGACTGCCAGGTGTCTTCTCTCTCTTTAATCTCTTCTGAGAGATGTCTCTCCTGTATATATATAACTATGCAACTACACGTGTTACACACGTGTTTGTGTGCAATTTGTTTTATACCGTGTTGCACATGGATATTTAGTTAATCTTGGTTAAATATTGACAAAATAGCATTAATTTTGTTCGATTAAATTGTGAGCAATTAAATCCTTATGTATTTGTCTATTTTTTTCTGAATTTTATATTTTAATAAATATTTTTATTACTGAATCTATATCATTTTTATATTATTTTCTTTCTATTCTATTTAGTGTTTTTTCCGTTATTTTCATTACTTTGTTTGTATGAAAATTTGTAGGATTGTAATGGCTTGAATTTTTAATGATTTTATTTTTCTAAATTTAAAATTATTTTTCACATTTTCCCTTCTTGTATATTTGCAACAATTTTTGGGTGAAAGAAATTATTTATTTATTTATTTATATTTTGGTGAATTAATTAAATTTAATTCACGTTTTCTTTCCTAAGCTCAAATTTCTTTTTATTTTTTGATTTGAAAGAGAATAGAGCATTACAGAGGTTGCAAAGCAGCAGAGTTAATATCACTTAGAACCAAATTAAGACAACCAACAGGGACATCCGGAAAATAAGAAACCCCCAAAGGCAGCTGAAACCCATGCCGCGCCAGCCAAGCCGCACATTTATTTGCCTCACGGAACACATGAGAAACCCTAACATCCCAATCCTGGCGTAGTAAATCCTACACCGAACGCAGCAGTGCAAAACTGCTCCGCGACCGAGGGTGTGTCTGCTGTAAATTTTGGACAGCCTCTAGCGAGTCCACTTCCACCAAAACACGACGAAACCCAGGGAAAAGGCCCACACAAATACCCCACAACTCTGCATTGAGAACAGAACAGAGACCTATATGATAAGAGAAACCATGCACCCACTCACCGGACGCATGCCTCAAAACACCACCTGCCTGTTAGAACTCATGCCTCCTTGTCTCATTTCAGGGTTTTGATATTGACAAACCAACCTTGACTCAATTGATGACAATCTTGAAGCAAAAAGAAATCAATCAAGAGCAAAGGTCTAAAGAGAAAAGAGCACAAGAATTGAAGTACTAAGCAAGAAGAGTTAGGAACACAAAATGTACAAGGGTAAAACACTCAATTCTTCTAAGACATTGGCTCAAAACAAAATCAATTTTAAATATGCATCAAATAGCATTCTTTCAAACACAAAATGATTTTTGAGTATTGAACATCGATGTTCATGTTTTCACCATTGTTGTTCCTGCCTAATAATTTTTCAGAAAACAGGCAGTAGCTCAGAACATCGATGTTGGCTTCTCAAACATCAATGTTCTTGTGACCGTTGCACTTAAAATCTTTTGCAGCATCAGAGCATCGATGTTCCAATTTAAGACATCGATGTTCCATCAATTGGTTTTCTTTAGAACCTTGGCAGAGCCTCAGAACATCGATGTCCAATTGGTAAACATCGATGTTCAAACATCAAACATCGATGTTCTGCGTTAAGGCATCGATGTTCCCATGATGCCTGTCTTTAATCTGTTTTGGCATTGTTCCAAAACATCGATGTTCCCATGGCTAACATCGATGTTTTAGTGACCGTTAGACTTAATAATTCATATTAGCTGTCACAACATCGATGTTCACTCTTGAAACATCGATGTTCTCATGACCGTTAGCCCAAAATTTCAAATTTACTGGGTAAAACATCGATGTTCTATATCTAAACATCGATGTTGTGCCGTTGTGAGCAGACACCTTTTTCAACCCCCATGGTGTTTTGTCTAAAGGTGCTTTGGAATGATTCCACAACGATCATACACTTTTTGAGACATATAAATAGAGTTATTGCACCTCTGTTTAATCATCAGTCAACTCTCTACAACTTAAGCATTCATTGTTTTACATTCATACACACTTTTATGAGCCAATATTCTTGAGAATTGAGAGTTGCCTTTATAGAGCTTATTTGTTACTCATATCCACTCTTCTGAGAGAGCTTTTGTTTGAGTGATTTCAAGTGTTGTTATACTCCTTAAGGGAGGATTTTTCCCTTGCAGCAAGTTCGTAGGAAGAGTGTCTTTCTTTCTGTGAGAGAAGTCTTGAAGTGAGGTACCTTCAAGCAAGTAAGGAGAGTTTCAAGTGACTCAAGCTCTAGGTCTGTAAACAGTTTGTTAAGCACCCGGAAGCTTAACTTAGATAGTGAAATCTTCGAGAGAGTCTCTCGGAGGACTGGATTAGCCACACAAGTTGTGTGTGTGAACCAGTATAAATTTTGGTGTGTCCTTATTCTTTCAATTCCGCATTAATTTCCTGCAAAGTTTTAGTTTCGTCCCAAAAACACTATTCACCCCCCTTTAGCGTAGGGCACTTGTTCTAACAATTGGTAGCGGAGCCTAACTCTCTGAAAGACTTAATCGTTTGAGAGAAACGTTCCATGGCTTCTTTAAGTAATTATGCAGGACTCTTCGAAGGACAATCAACCACCCGTCCACCGCTCTTTGATGACACCAACTACAGCTACTGGAAAGAGAGGATGAGAATCTTCCTCCAAGAAAACAACTATGCTCTTTGGCGAATCATGAAGATCGGAGAGCAAATTCCGACGAAGAAAGTTGGTGAAACCACAGTGACAAAGACGGAGGCGGAGTATGACGCTGCAGACGTTACGATGGTTGAGAACAGCACCAAGTCAATCAACATCCTCTATTCTGCAGTCAACCCCGATGATTACCGGAAAATCTCTTGTTGCACAATCGCAAAAGAAATGTGGGATAAGTTGGAGGTCACCTACGAAGGAACCGATCAAGTTCGAGAGGCCAAAATCGACTCCCTCACTGCAGAATACGAACGCTTTCGAATGAAGGAGAACGAAAGAATAGAGGAGATGTTCGAACGATTTTTTAAAATCGTGAATAACCTTCATGCTCTCAAGAAGGTCTACTCCGACAAGGACATGGTCAGAAAAGTCCTTAGATGCCTCGCCCCCGAATGGCGTTCTAAAGCCGATGCAATCTATGAAATCATCGGGACTTTGAACACAACCATTGACAGTCTTAGAGGTAACCTTCTAACCTATGAAACTACTATTCTTAAACCCTCTCTGCAGGAATCAAAAAGGAAGGACATAGCTCTCAAAGCATCCACCTCCAAGAAGCAAGAGCTCTCTGAATTGAACTCTAGCGATGACGATCAAGAACTCGGACTTTTCATCCGTAACTTCCACAAATTTATGAAGAAGGAATCTAAAAGGAAAGGAAGGAAGATGTCCGGTCCACCCAAGTGCTATGGGTGTGGAGAGGTTGGGCACATCAAGCCCAAGTGCCCCATGGCAAAGGAGGGAAAAGAAAAGAAGCCCTATAAGAAGCAAAGGGCATACATTTCTTGGGGAGGCGATTCCGGCGATGAATCATCCGATAGTGATGAAGAAGAATCTGCCAACCTTTGTCTCATGGCACAAGAGGAAGAACCGGAAGAGGTAAGTACTTCTCCCTCAAGTGAAGACTTTACTTTCGAAGAACTGCAAAATGCATTTAATGAGCTTTATAGTGAATTTATTTCTACTTCTAGAGCTAGCAAGAGCTTAAAGAAACAAGTTACAATTCTAGGAGATGATATGGAAAAATTGTCGAAAGAGAATGAAAAATTTAAAGAAGAAAATAAGTTTTACGAAAAGAAGAGTGCTAATGAACCGGATAGTTCAATCAAGGAATGTGCATTAAGTAAATCACTAAAGGAACAAGTTGAAGAACTTGAAACAAGAACTAAGGAGTGTTCATCATGCATATCGTTAAGGGAACAAGTTTAAAAACTTGAATCAACCTTAAATAAATTTAATACCCCTCAAAAGAACCTAAATTCTCTCTTAGGTAATTTGCAATCAACTAAACATGGAGTAGGAATAAAAAACGAACCTAAGAAGAAGAAAATTGAGACTAAGCCTGGGAAACCTAAGGCTCAACCTAAGGAAAACGTGGTGAGTAAAGTGCACAAACATAGGCAACATAGTAACTATTATCAACCTAGAAGGATGCATAACCCAAATGTTATTTGCCACTATTTTAATAGAATAGGACACATTGCTCCTGTATGCTTTACTAGGCATAGACATTGTGTAACGTCCCGGCTTGTCGACTGTCACTACAGACCAACACGGGACCATTCCAACATGCTTTGTCCTCACTCGCATGTTTCCATGGAAAACTTCCCAGGAGGTCACCCATCCTAGAATTGCTCCAAGTCAAGCACGTTTAACTTTGGAGTTCTTCTGGAATGAGCACCGAAAAGGTAGATGCACCTTGTTGATATAGTTAGTACACATCAAACCATTTAACCTACTCTCAATTGTACAGTCCCATACCTGTGCAACCTCGAAATCGCCCTAACTGTGCAGCCCCATCCCTACACAGTCTCAGGATCTCTCCTATTCCGGTGTGGATCGGTTCATTCCCGTGCCCCTCCGTCTAGAAGCCTGCCAGAAGCCGCTCCTTGTCCATGCTCATCCCGGCACCGGCGTACACTTCCCACCCTCATAGACCTCGGGGTGTCACAGGCCCACCAGCTTCCGCTAGGTTCGTCCCCGAACACTGCACCGTACTAGAGGAGTCCTAGAGCTCCGCTACCAACTGAAACGCCCGTGTCCCAATTTATTATTATAAAATAGAATTTAAATATAAAATGACCAAATTGTCCTTACCATTCCCGGGACACGAAAATCATCAACTAAACACCCGTATTCCAAAATATCTAACTAAACTGATTAAAGCATGTGAAAAGACTAAATTGCCCTTTCTACCCGAGATACGATACAAATAAGAAAATCCTCATTTAATTACGCAATATGTCATACAATAAGTAATACAATTCGAGTATGCAGCGAAACACAAATACATAAACAAATATGAATGTAATGCGCCCTATGGATCCGCTCCGAGGAGGAAAGCACCGCCACCTGCTGTTATGCACCACTGCTCAAAGAACAGTTAACCTGTGACAAGACTTTGAGGGGGTGAGACCAACCACTGTCTCACCACAAACAAATAAACCAATAATATACAGTTACAAATCAACTACAAGTACACCGGCATCAGGCAACAGCAACCACAATGCACAAAAAAGTCACAAAACACAACACAAGTCATTATCAGACTTCAAACCATCACTTATCATTACTTATATTATTATCATTGTTATTAGGATTAAATATTTTATTAGGGCCCTCTACTGTGTGTGTCGAGCTCGGTCCCGTCTCATGAGACAACCAGGGCATAAGCCCAAAAATATCCAGGGCAAGGCCCAATACATTTAGTGAGAGAGAGAGACAGACAGAGAGAAAGAGGGAGGTAGAAAGGGGGAGGTAGAAAGAGGGAGGTAGAACCGGTCATAACAGACCCATATGCTAAACCGCATGAAATCCCGAGGGGTATCACTTCCCGCTCGAACCAACCGGTCAACAGCCCCACAGTAGAATTATTATTGTTCGTTATTCTCAATTATGTTTTAAGAGTTGTGCCATAAGTTATGATCAAACGGTGTTGTGTGGATTTAATATCTTATTCACAAGTCCGGGCCCCCAGCCCACAGTCCACCACACAAACCACAAATCTATATCTCATGTGTTTAACATAACCAAACAAGTCATGCTTGACAGGTTCAATACATCACATCGGACAACAGGTCACATAATCAGGCACACCACGTCATAGGTATCATCAACATAATACACTTTGCAAATAGCAACATCAACACAACAGACAAACATGCATACAACATTCAAGACCAAACAATTAATACCACTTTATATACCAAGACAATTAACCGAGTAATGTAGGCAGTAACGCATACAAAGGTTTATAAGTCCTCACCTAAAACCTTTTCTCTTTCTTTTCTTTTTTTCCCTTTCTCTCCTCCTCTTACTTTCTTCTTTTCCTCGACTCGGTGCCGCCCTTATCTCTTTCCACTCCACCTTTCTCTTGTCTGTTACTTCTTGTTACAAACCGCCGCCGCCCGACGAGATGTCGTCATCGCCATCATTCTCCCATGCTCTCCTCTCTGTGGTGGGCTGCAAATCAGGTAGGATCTGGACATAGAATCGTTGTGGAGGAACGGGGAAGGAATCGTGGGGTCTTCTCGGCCTGCACGCAAGTCGGAGCACGGTGGTTGTGCTCGAGTCGCCGTCGTTGTTGGGTCGACGTTGTACCGGTAAGCCTCACCGTCCCCTCTGTTCCTCTTGTATTCTTCCCTCGTCCTGATGCTGTGTGTGTGAACTAACCCGACTCGGGTTTTCGTTTTGATGGTGGTCGTTGGCTGTTGCTTTTGTGTGGTGGCCGACGACTGCAAGGGATGCTTGGTTGTCGGCAGTGGCGTGTTGGTGGTCAAGTTTCGTTTTCGGTAGCGGACGGGTGTGAGGCTCCGGGTTTGTGCATTCTGGGAGTTGGTTTCATTCCGGGGATGTTAGCCGACTTGAAATTCTGGTGGTAAGTTTCCTAGTGCCAAACAATATTTTTGCAATTGATTCTTGATTCAGTATGGCTGTCCGTGAGTTGAATTGTTGGTTGTTATATTGTAATTTGACACTTAGTGGCATAATGGAGTGGCGTTCTTGAGCATTTTAATAAACTGGATCAGTAGTTGGTTTCCTAAAGTAGTTTCTGGGTTTCGTTTAGTGATTGTTGGGCTGAACTTGGGACTGGGATTGTGGTGCTGTTCGTATTGTTAATTATAAATCAGTAATAGTCCTTTATTTTCTGAGTGCATGCTTTTGGAATCAGACATAATCCGTTTTCGTAACTAAATAAATCCTGTGAAGTGAATTCTACGAGTTCCTTGTCTTGGGGATTCTTGGTAATGGGCAGTTGGATTAGGAAACCATTTTTAAATCAATTGTGGATTTTTGTTGTCTTGTACTCTTTCTTAAACAAATAAACGATGTTAATGGTTGAGCTATGTTGGGTTGGGAATTTTATTTTAATCTTAGGCTGAACATTTTTCTTGCCCACTAGTTTGTGTTTCTTATGCTTGGATTGTTCAACGGACATAAAGGCCTAGGCCTAGAAGTGGTATTAATGGAAAGTACATGGGTCCAACGTTGTAAGTCCAAGTAATTTCAATCCTTGAATTATCAAAGGAGTTTTTGAAAATGTTTTCTTTTTAGTAATTATGTCCAGGTTTATAATGGAGGGAAATGTCTTGTCTTTACTTAAAGGGCTTGGGCGGATAGTGGTACATATATATATAGTCTCGTATTAAGTTTCCAAAGGGGAATTTTATAAAAATCAACCTGGCTTAGCCTTTTTATTCTCTTTTAGGTTCCTATGTTATTTAAGGATCATAAATAACTAATTTATAAGCTAAGCACACAACACGCCTGCGTTCCTATGTCTCTCGAATGAATATTTAAGCGATACTTTTGACTACATGTTTAGGAACTGGATATACTTGAGGAGTAGCCAGATAGAGCGTTGGTTTCGAGATGTTTCAGGTGAGGACTTATAAACCTTTGTATGCGTTACTGCCTACATTACTCGGTTAATTGTCTTGGTATATAAAGTGGTATTAATTGTTTGCTCTTGAATGTTGTATGCATGCTTGTCTGTTGTGCTGATGTTGCTATTTGCAAAGTGTATTATGTTGATGATACCTATGACGTGGTGTGCCTGATTATGTGACCTGTTGTCCGATGTGATGTATTGTGCCTGTCTAGCATGACTTGTTTGGTTATGTTAAACACATGAGATATAGATTTGTGGTTTGTGTGGTGGACTGTGGGCTGGGGGCCCGGACTTGTGAATAAGATATTAAATCCACACAACACCGTTAGATCATAACTTATGGCACAACTCTTAAAACATAATTGAGAATAAGGAACTATAATAATTCTACTGTGGGGCTGTTGACCGGTTGGTTCGAGCGGGAAGTGATACCCCTCGGGATTTTATGCGGTTTAACATGGTATATGCGGTTTAGCATATGGGTCTATTATGACCGGTTCTACCTCCCTCTTTCTACCTCCCTCTTTCTACCTCCCCCTTTCTACCTCCCTCTTTCTCTCTGTCTGTCTCTCTCTCTCACTGATTGTATTGGGCCTTGCCCTGGATATTTTTGGGCTTATGCCCTGGTTGTCTCATGAGACGGGACCGAGCTCGACGCACACAGTAGAGGGCCCTAATAAAATATTTAATCCTAATAACAATGATAATAATATAAGTAATGATAAGTGATGGTTTGAAGTCTGATAATGACTTGTGTTGTGTTTTGTGACATGTTTGTGCATTGTGGTTGCTGTTGCCTGATGCCGGTGTACTTGTAGTTGATTTGTAATTGTATATTATTGGTTTATTTGTTTGTGGTGGGACAGTGGTTGGTCTCACCCCCTCATAGTCTTGTCACAGGTTAACTGTTCTTTGAGCAGTGGTGCATAACAGCAGGTGGCGGTGCTTTCCTCCTCGGAGCGGATACATAGGGTGCATTACATTCATATTTGTTTATGTATTTGTTTTTCGCTGCATACTCGAATTGTATTACTTATTGTATGACATATTGCGTAATTAAATGAGGATTTTCTTATTTGTATCGTATCTCGGGTAGAAAGGGCAATTTAGTCTTTTCACATGCTTTAATCAGTTTAGTTAGATATTTTGGAATACGGGTGTTTAGTTGATGATTTTCGTGTCCCGGGAATGATAAGGACAATTTGGTCGTTTTATATTTAAATTCTATTTTATAATAATAAATTGGGACACGGGCGTTTCACATTGGGCACAAGAAGAAGCTTATTACCGGCATTGCCCTAACACTCAAGGACCCAAAAAGATTTGGGTACCAAAATCTCATTGATTTGCTTTTGTAGGTATGCTTGAAGGCATCAAGTGTACTTTGGTACCTTGATAGCGGATGCTCCAAGCACACGACCTGAGAAGCATCCAAGTTCTTGCAAATTAAGCCATCAAATGGAGGAAACGTTGTCTTTGGAGACAACAACAAAGGAAAGATCATCGGGATTGGCTTGGTTGGTAAAAATGAATCTTCCTCCATTGATAATGTTTTACTTGTTAAAGATCTTAAACACAATCTCTTGAGCATAAGTCAATTATGTGACAAGGGAAATCGTATAATTTTTGATTCCAAGTCATGCACCGTAGAACATCTTAGTGATAATAAGATCATTCTACATGGTGATAGAATTGATAATATTTATATGGTTAACTTGGAAGAGTCTTCATCAAACTTTTCAAAATGTTTAATGAGCAAAGAAGATGATATGTGGTTATGGCATCGTAGAATAGCTCATGTTAATATGAAGATGTTAAACAAGTTGGTAACTCAAGACTTGGTGGTTGGTATTCCAAAGATTAAATTTGAGAAGGATTTTATATGTGATGCATGTCAAAAGGGGAAGCAAGTGAGAGCTTCGTTCAATTCCAAAAACGTTGTCTCAACATCTAGACCGCTTCAACTTCTGCACATGGATCTCTTTGGTCCCTCACAAACTAAAAGTTTTGGAGGTAACTATTATGCCTTTGTAATTGTTGATGATTACACTAGATACACTTGGACTTTATTTCTTACTCATAAAAGTGAAGTATTTAATGTATTCAAAAGTTTTCTTAAGAAAGTTCAAAATGAAAAAGATTGTTCAATTGCTTGCATTAGGAGTGATCATGGAGGTGAATTCGAAAACACTCAATTTTCAACTTTTTGTGATAAATATGGCATTGAGCATGACTTCTCAGCCCCTTGGACACCACAACAAAATGGCATTGTTGAACGCAAAAATCGATGTCTTGAGGAAATGGCAAGAACAATGCTCAATGAGGCTAAAATTCCCAAGTATTTCCGGGCTGATGTAGTGAGTATGGCTTGCTATGTGTTAATTCGAGCAATCATTAGGCCAATACTCATGAAAACGCCCTATGAATTATACAAGGGAAGAAAGCCTAACATCTCTCATTTACGAGTCTTTGGTTGCAAATGTTTCGTTCATAATAATGGGAAAGACAATTTGGAAAAATTTGAAGCAAAATCTGATGAAGGCATCTTTCTCGGTTATTCATTGCGCAGCAAAGCGTATAGAGTCTTCAATAAACGCACTTTAAATGTTGAGGAGTCCCCTCATGTTGTGTTTGCAGAAAATGATACTCGCTTGGCGAGAAAAGACTTTTGTGATGATCTTGTAGGTACACTTGAGAAGATATCCTTGGGTGACAAGGAAGAAGAAGAGCAAAGTCACTTACCCAAACAAGGAAACACCCCTGCGGAATTATCTTCTGACCAAGACAGTGCAAACGCGGAAGGAACAACAGTTGATGTCAACCAAGAGCTTCCTAGAGGATGGCGAGAATCGAAAGACCATCCTCTTGAAACGGTAATTGGTGATATCAACCGCGGTGCAAGTACTCGTAATTCCCTTAGAGATACTGTAGGTCACATGGCATTTGTTTCACAAATTGAGCCTACAACTATTTCTGAAGCAATTAATGATGGACATTGGACCTTGGCTATGCAAGAAGAGCTAAACCAATTCAAACGTAATGATGTTTGGAAATTGGTTCCAAGGCCTATTGATCATACAATAATTGGCACGAAATGGGTGTTTAGAAATAAATTAGATGAAAATGGCATAATAACTAGAAACAAAGCTAGGTTAGTAGCTAAAGGTTATAATCAAGAAGAGGGAATCGATTTTGAAGAAACATATGCACCCGTTGCACGATTAGAAGCCATTCACTTATTGCTTGCATTTGCATCTTCAATAAACTTTAAATTATATCAAATGGATGTTAAAAGTGCATTTCTAAATGGCTTCATTCAAGAAGAAGTGTATGTTAATCAGCCCCCAGGCTTTGAAGATCATGCATTTCCTGCTCATGTCTTCAAACTTAAGAAAGCACTTTACGGTCTTAAGCAAGCTCCTAGAGCTTGGTATGAACGCTTGAGCAAATTTCTTTTGGACAATGGCTTCAAAAGGGGGAAGGTTGACACTACAATCATTATTAAAAGTAAAAACAATGACATCCTCTTAGTACAAATTTATGTAAAAGACATCATTTTCGGTGCTACTAACATATCCTTGTGCAAGGAATTCTCTGCTATGATGACTAGTGAATTTGAGATGTCCATGATGGGAGAATTGACCTTCCTTTTGGGCCTGCAAGTCAAAAAAATGAAGGCACATTCATCTCACAATCAAAGTATTGCAAGGAATTGCTTAAGCGGTTTGAAATGGACGGATCAAAGGAAATGGCCACACCAATGAGCACTTCTAAACATCTAGACAAGGATGAGAAAGGTAAGGAAGTTGAGGTCAAAAAGTATCGAGGTATGATCGGATCCCTTTTCTACTTAACTGCAAGTAGGCCAGACATATGTTTAGCGTTTGTTTATGTGCTAGGTATCAAGCATGCCCTAAAGAGTCTCATCTTAAGGAAATTAAAAGAATTATGAAATACCTAATAGGCACAATTAATGTTGGACTATGGTATCCTAAAGGTTCTACACTTCAACTCATAGGCTATGCTGACTCAGACTTTGCAGGATGCAAACTAGATCGTAAGAGTACTAGTGGAACTTATCACTTACTCGGCAACTCCTTAGTTTCTTGGTTTAGTAAGAAACAAGCTAGTGTAGTCTTATCCACCACCGAGGTGGAATACATTGCACCTGGTAGTTGTTGTGCTCAAATCATTTGGATGAAACAACAACTAGAGGTTTATGGTCTTCACATCAATCACATTCCTCTTAGGTGTGACAATACTAGTGCCATAAGTCTAACTAAGAATCCAATCTTACACTCAAGGACTAAACATATTGACATTAGACATCACTTTATTAGAGATCATGTTCTCAAGAGAGGCATAGCTATTGAATTTGTGGACACAAAATTTCAACTAGCCGATATTTTCACGAAACCCTTAGAGAAAGAGTCGTTCTTCCGAATTCGAAATGAAATAGGAATACTTGACTCAACATTGATCTAATTTGTGCATTTTTCTTTGGTTTTATCGTATTGATTCTTTACTGAGTCTGAGTGTACTCTAAGTTATCTTGCAAGTACACCTCATTTAAGGAAAAAGACAGGGAGAATAAGGATGCCGAGACTGCTCAACAACGATGTTGCTAACCAAAACATTGATGTTTGGACTATACAAGACTGGACCCGAGGCTGTACAACATCGATGTTGAGGAGAAAACATCAATGTTGAGTGGACTACAGATCGTACCATTTTCAACCAGTAGCTTACAACATCGATCTCTACGCCCAACATCGATGTTTGTCTCATGTGCACAATCAAGTCTTTAACCAGCATGCATAAACATCGATGTTCAGTATCGAAACATCGATGTTCAGTAAGTACCCTCTCTTTCCCAGTAGTTTTAAACATCGATGCTTACAGGTAAGACATCGATGTTCTGTCATTAGGTCTTAATTTTTTTTTATCCAGTTATCTGAAACATCGATGTTCTCACAATTAAACATCGATGTTGTCTCGATTGGCAGCATTTCAGATTGTGTCCAGAGGCTCCTCAACATCAATGTTGAACATATGAACATCGATGTTTCGCTCTTACTTTTCAAAAATATAGCCGTTGGGGAGTCAAACAACGATGTCTTCAACCAGAAAATCGATGTTTGACCGTTAAAATTTCAAAAATAAAGTCGTTAGAGAGCCTAAACATTGATGTTGTTTTGGACCAGACATCGATGTTTAGCCGTTATGCTTCAAAAAAAAAAATAGTCGTTAACTAGCCGTTGGACCTGTTGAAAGGACTACAACGGCTCTATTTTTTGCTCCCCTATATAAGTGATGCCTCCCTCTCTCACTTTATACACTCCCTATTGTCCATCATTCAGCATTTGTTCTCAAACTCCATTCTCCTACTCATTCTTTTTCACAAGTATGGCAGGTGGGAAGAAAACTTCCAAAGACAAATCTCCCGCTAAGGAGAGACCATCAAAGCAAAGAGGAGGCTCTTCCAGCTCAGCTCCACACTGTGCCGTGAAAGGCACCTCAATTTGGTTCTCTTCCCGAGCTGACCTTCAAAACATCATATCTCACTTCTCCAAGCGGCACATTGCAACCCCTCGATTTCTTCTGATGATTTACCCAAACATGAAGAATTACACACGACTGGAGCCCCTTCTTCGAGCATCAGGATTATGGGAGTTCGTGACCTTCAGTCTTCTTCAATTTAGTGCCGACTTTGTACGGGCCTTCTACTCCACCCTTCGCTGAGATGGTGATAACCTGACTGCTCATGTCAATGGAGTATCCATCAACAAGACGTTGGAGGATTTCGGGACGGTTGCTGGGTTGCCTTTTCAGGGAGACGATATTGCATCCTATGGTGGTGATCATTGGGCCACAATCCATGAACCACCCTTTCTAAATGGGCTTGGCATCACGACCCTTGTTCGCCACAGTTTCGGGAGGCCAACCATTCAGACAATCAACCCAGAGTACCGATTTCTCTTCTACCTTCTCACCCGGGTCATCAAGCCAAGAGACGGAAACCACACAATCATATCCGTTGAAGATATGAAAGTGCTTCATGCCATCCTTCACCATGCACCAATTAATTGGGCTTGATTTGTACTTATGCACATGACAAACTATCCGATCACATTTCCTGACAATCCCCTACCATATGCCTTCCTGGTAGTGCGCATTTTGTTGAATGCAGGTGTCAATGCTCGCATCGGTGTACATGTTCCTCACTCAAAACTTTGGACAATCCGTGATGCCACGTTTCACAGTAGAAAATCTGTGGCAGAACCAAGAACCGGCCAAACTTCCGAGCAAGCTCCAAGGAGTGCTCAAGCAGAAAGCTCCCGTACTGCCGCTTCTCGACACCGCACGTCCAAAGTCACTCCTGAGTCCATTGCTGACTCCATCCACGGCCTTCACTTAAGCATGACTAGCATGGGCCGAGCAATAGAGAGGATTGACACGGAAGTGCAAAGACAAGGCCACTCTCTTCGATCTTACTTTGCCCGTGTGAACTACAATCCTTCCCCCTATCACACCACACTTCATGGCTACAATTTTGAAGATGAAAGTGATGATGATGATGATGACTACACTGAAACTATGGAAGAAGATCCAATGGATGTTGAGGATGGCCAAGAAGGAGATGATGGTGAAGAAGGCGTAGAAGAGGAACAAACTAATGACAATGATGATGATGATGATCATGACGATGGGAGTGCAAACTCAACTTTCTAAACTCTTTTCTCTTGTTCTCTTTATGTCCTTTTCAATTCAATAAAATGTTTCTTTTTGCTAATCCCAAAAGGGGGAAGATAAGTAGAAGTATATGCACCAAGAAATATGCACCAAGTTAGGGGGAATCATAGCTTGAAAAACTTAGGGGGAATTAACCTCACTTATGAATTCATAAAACTTGGTGCATACTAAATCCTAATTTTGAACTTATAAATTTGGCATATACTCCTATTTGTTTTTCATTATCAAAAAGGGGGAAATTATTAGAACTCATGCCTCCTTGTCTCATTTCAGGGTTTTGATATTGACACACCAACCTTGACTCAATTGATGACAATCTTGAAGCAAAAAGAAATCAATCAAGAGCAAAGGTCTAAAGAGAAAAGAGCACAGGAATTGAAGTACTAAGCAAGAAGAGTTAGGAACACAAAATGTGCAAGGGTAAAACACAATTCTTCTAAGACATTGGCTCAAAACAAAATCAATTTTACATATGCATCAAATAGCATTCTTTCAAACACAAAATGATTTTTGAGTATTGTATATCGATGTTCATGTTTTCACCATCGATGTTCCTGCCTAATAATTTTTCAGAAAACAGGCAGTAGCTCAGAACATCGATGTTGGCTTCCCAAACATCGATGTTCTTGTGACCGTTGCACTTAAAATCTTTTGCAGCATCAGAGCATCGTTGTTCCAATTTAAGACATCGATGTTCCATCAATTGGTTTTCTTTAGAACCTTGGCAGAGCCTCAGAATATCGATGTCCAAATGGTAAACATCGATGTTCCAACATCAAACATCAATGTTCCCATGACGCTTGTCTTTAATCTGTTTTGGCAGTGTTCCAAAACATGGATGTTCCCATGGCAAACATCGATGTTTTAGTGACCGTTAGACTTAATAATTCATATTAGCTATCACAACATCGATGTTCACTCATGAAACATCGATGTTCTCATGACCGTTAGCCCAAAATTTCAAATTTACTGGGTAAAACATCGATGTTCTATATCTAAACATCGATGTTGTGCCATTGTGAGCAGAAACCTTTTTCAACTCTCCATGTTGTTTTGTCTAAAGGTGTTTTGGATTGATTCTACAACGGTCATACACATTTTGAGACATATAAATAGAGTTATTGCACCTCTGTTTAATCATCAATCAACTCTCTACAACTTAAGCATTCATTGTTTTACATTCATACACATTTTTATAAGCCAATATTTTTGAGAATTGAGAGTTGCCTTTATAGAGCTTATTTGTTACTCATATCCACTCTTCTGAGAGAGAATTTGTTTGAGTGATTTCAAGTGTTGTTATACACCTTAAGAGAGGATTGTTCCCTTGTAGCAAATTCATAGGAAGAGTGTCTTTCTTTCTGTGAGAGAAGTCTTGAAGTGAGGTACCTTCAAGCAAGTAAGGAGAGTTTCGTGTGACTCGAGCTCTAGGTCTGTAAACGGTTTGTTAAGCACCCGGAAGCTTAACTTAGATAGTGAAATCTTCGAGAGAGCCTCTCGGAGGACTGGGTTAGCCACACAAGTTGTGTGTGTGAACCAGTATAAATTTTGGTGTGTCCTTATTCTTTCAATTCCGCATTAATTTCCTGCAAATTTTTAGTTTCGTCCCAAAAATGCTATTCACCCCCCCTCTAGCGTAAGGCACCTGTTCTAACACTGCCGAGGCAGCCCCGGAATCCAGACGAAAAGCCCCATCCGTATTGAGTTTGACCCACCCCACACCAGGTGGTAGCCAAACAAGAGGAGCACGTGCAGGAACCTTCTGACGAAGTGGATGATGCACCTGCAGAGAATGCAACACCTCACGACAATAGGACTGAAGGAAAGCCATTGGATTGAAGGGAGGTCCACCACCAGCAAAAACTTGGTCATTACGCCACAACCACAACCGCCAACAAACAATACCAAAACATAACCGCCAAGGCACATCACCCCACACCACAAACTGCAAGACTAAATTGGAAGCCAACCATGACCGAACACAAGAGGCAGTGAAAAAACCTGAGGGTAAAAGAGGAGAGAAAGCACACCACTATGCACGTGCCCACGGACAATCACGCAAGACATGCAAAGCAGTCTCCTCACCATTCTTGCGCAAGGAACACAAAGGGGAAGGTGCAATATGTCGAGAGTAACGACAATGGTTGGTTAGAAAAAAGTCATGTGCCGCCAACCACATAAAAGTCCGAACCCGCTGCGGGCCGGGCCACCCCTAAATCATCGGCCAAATAGAATCCCCCGAAGCAGCATCCGCTTCCACAGCAGAAAAATAAGTCGAGCTAGTAGTAAACTGGTCCGAAGCCGTATGTCGCCAATACACCATATCAGCCCCAACAGCCACAGAAGGGCAAGGTACCCGCGCAATCTTAAAACAAATAGAGGCCGGAAGAAGGTGTTGGAATTTGGACCAATCCCAAAAACCCAAGGGCAAAGCATATGCCGCCACAGGCAACGACACATCCTGCTCCGGAATAGGCCCCAATGCCACCAAACGAAGAGGACCCACATCATCCACCCAGGCGTCCTCCCAAAACTGCACAACCTTGCCGTCACCAATGGCCCATTGCAAACCATTGAAAACCACATGCCACACGCAAGACATCCCCCGCCAAAGGGCAGAACAGGAAGACATCAAAATGGTAAGCAGAACCGCCTCACGTTGGCATAAATACTTTGCCCGAAGTACTTGTACCCAAAGAGCTGAAGGGGACGCCACCACACCCCAACATAACTTGGCTAACATTGCCTGATTCAGGAAAGAGAGGCAATGCAGCCCAAGGCCACCTTGCGCCTTAGGAGAACAAACAAGTCTCCAAGGGGTCAAATGAACACGCCGAACTCCCCCACTGGACCCCCAGATAAAACCCCTACAAGGACGCTCCAAGTCTTGCACGAGGGAGACAGGAAGCAAAACCGTCTGCATGGTATACAGGGGAAGGGATGCCAGCACCGACTGTTTCAATGTAACCCGACCTGCAAAAGACAACAAGTGTGACTGCCAAGAAGAAAGACGGCGAGAAACCCTCTCCAAAACCCCCACATAAGTCTGACGAGTAACCCGCCGATGGATCAAAGGGACTCCAAGATACGTTCCCAGGTCATCAGTAATAGTATATCCCAAACCCGAATGAAACTGTTCCCTCACCGAATCTGGCACATTCGTGGAGAAAAATATTTGGGTCTTGGAAGCACTAACCTTCTGTCCGGAACAATCACAAAAAAGCTGTAAACACTGCTTGATAACCAGGATCTGGCTAACCTCAGCCTCCACAAAAAGGACCATGTCATCAACAAAAAAGATATGTGACAAAGGCGGTCCCGAATCTCCCAAATGAACCGGTAGCCAGAGACCCTGATGGACATGGCTATTGTTAGTAATATGCCCAAAAAGCCAATCTATGGATGATTGTATTCATGTATACATTTTTTGAGGTTATACCTATATATATGATTATGAGATAATCGCTTGCACATATATATAACCCTAGTGTATATGTATTTGATATGTATATTCTTAAAAGTCCCTAGTCGTTTATTATTATGGTTGGGTTGTAATAATAAAATAA